>JALXFT010003345.1:0-180001 GCA_023376895.1 Aspiorhynchus laticeps | reverse complement strand
TAGTAAAGTATATAGAATTGTTATCATTATTAAAGTACCTGCCAAAAGTTTGGGAACATTACAATTATTAATGATTTTGAAATAACTATCTTCTGCTCATCAAGGCTGAATTTATTTTAATGTTATTCCTGTGATGCAAAGCAGAATTTTCTTCATCATTACTCCAGTTTTCAGTGTCACATGATCTTTTAGAAATCATTACAATTTATTTGACTCTCAAGAAACATTTCTGATTATCTGATTATCTCTTTTTCTAAATCTTATACGAGTGGTATCATTGTTTCCACAATAATATTAAGCAGCAAAACAGTTTTTAACATTGATAATAATGAGAAATGTTTCTTGAGCAGCAAATCAGCATATTAGAATGATTTCTGAAGGATTACGTGACATTGAAACTTCTCTTTGTAAACAACAACAGATTTATAAACGTTTCTAATGACGAATGTTGTGTTCCCAAATGCGAATTAAAGCAGTTCAAACCAAGCAAATCGAAAGTAAAAACAGTACTGTAACAGCAGATATGTAGCGCGTCAGAATACACACAGCCTATTATATAATTACAACACAACCGTGGCGAATTTTATGACAGCACTAGCAATCTCAAATTCTCACCGCCATTCATAGAAAGTCACCGGGTCGAGTAACACGCTTCAGGGCTGAATCTACTCGCGTTTGGTGCTTTGAATCATTTGAATGCTTTTAACTGTCCTGCAGATGGCGCCGCGAGCTCGTGCAGCGCTCTCAGAGCCATTCCATCAATGATGTTTCTTTTCACAGTTTATTTAGGTAATAGCTTAAGGACATTTGCACGATTTCAATCATCATGCAGTAACCATGATACTGCATGATGATTGAAATCAATCAACCCCACCCCCCCTAAAAAAAAAAAAAAAAAAAACTCGGATCTACACGAATCACATGGGTTGTCCCTCGGAGGTCGGAAAATACGGAAATCCGTATTTATATGGAAAAAATCACATCCCTGATCTATATTATCATATAGAACATCATATTAAAAATGTCTTGGGAATTGATGGAGGGATCGTTTTTACTAACACTTTATTTCGATAGTAGGTAACTTTGTAACTGCATATCAACTACCTGTCATTACAGTATTATGCTGCCTTCACGTGCTATCGGAAATTTCCTATTTCCCATTTATGAAGTCATGATTACGAGCTTGTTGTATTCAAGTGCTTTAATGTCAGAAAGAATAAAATGTAGCATCCCATTGGTTGACAATCATATTAACATTCACTGCGCTATACAGGCAGTTTGCTGACAATTCTGGAATTTCGGTCAAATACATGCTTTATACACTGCAAATACATGCAAATACACTGCTTATAAAACATACGATATGCTTCGATTGATCGTTCATAGCTAGCCTATAAATACACTACTTTAGCGACAACACAACGGGATGTAGTTGTTGTGAGAACAGCATTGACAGCAGCAATGGTTGTCCCCTCCACCATGTTTAAAGTTTATGACCCGCCCAACTCGGAAACTCTGATATCAAAATTATTTCCGAATTTCGCAGTAGTAAATACGACATGAGATGCCGTTCACATCCAATTTCCGATTAGGAAACTCATATTTATGATAATTCCGATAGCACGTGAAGGCAGCATTAGTAGACTGCTTAAAGGGAAGCAAAAGTTCACCCAAAAATGAAAATTCTGTCGTTAATTACTCACCCTCATGTTGTTCGACACCTGTAAGACCTTCGTTCATCTTCGGAACACGATTGAAGATATATATTTTTTTCCATTTTCTCCCCCCATTGGGAGCAAATTTCATTTTTGGGTGAACTAAACCTTTAATATCTGCTAACACTTTATTTATACAACCTATTTTTACAAACCCTAACCCGAGTTTACATGGCGTTGCTTTGATATAGCAAAGTTACTTTTAGTTAGTAGAATGTCTAAAGTGGACTACTAAAATAAATTGTAACCTAATTTTCTTTTGACATAACAATTACACTGTTCATGTCTGTTGATTTCCGCAGTCATATTCAGCAACATGGATCCCAGGACCAGAAACAACTTCCTACAGTGTAAGTTACTAAGAAAACTAAAGCATCTCCTGTTAAGCATATAACAGTAGAGTCAGTAGCTGACGTCATGGGGGAAACACCTTTCTCGGAATATATAAGCCCTGTTAAATTATGCCATTGTAACCCACTGGCCAATGGTGTTCAAGTAAGCCAAATGTGACCCGTGCTGGCAAAATGAGTCAGAATGCGTACAGGCTAATTTTGAGCTACAGACAAAAAAAGTGAAAAATTTAAATTTTGGTCAAATTTCAAGTTTTCACAAAAATGATTTCATTAAGCTCTCGTCTAGCAATCCCAATGCTCCAGATAATAATTGACCTATCGGTAAGCCCCGCCCCCTTAGTTACTGTTGCTCATTTGGACAAACAGAGTTGCTTTTGTCTTACAATGACAGCTGTCAGTGTGAAAACCTTGTCCCAAGATGTTTTTGATCAATGTTGGACACAGAAGGACCATCATTCATGTGGAACTAAAATATGCCATGGAGGGATATATAAAATATTTCAAAATAAATATGTAAAAATACAGATCACAATGCAAACAGGAGAAGTCTCATGTTACGGTCGTTACGATCACAATGACAACATTCCGGATCAACACTACTTGTATGGCAAGATTACATTAATTGATATTTAACCAGTTTAATATGGAGAGGCATTGAAATGTAGACCTTCGTTTATGTGTTTTTGACTTGCACTGTACATGACGTGAGAACAGTCCTCTATTTAGGTTTGTACGTTAGCATTGACTCACTAACTTTAACATTAGTTTTAGCCAGAGATACCTTGCTGAAGCACAATATGACATTAACTTTCTGCTTGAGCAGATGAAAATTGTAACTTAACGAGTGAATGGCAACCAGAAAATTAACGTTTTCATCTTCATTTGGATCGGGGCTGAATGCTTAGGGACATTTTGCTCTGTTTTGTTTGGGTTTAGGAAATGTAATAAAATAAATTCTATCCTCTCGGGATACCTGGAATCAGTGTTAAAAGTACCCCAAGCACATTGTTTTTCCATTTTTGTAGCATAAACACCATCAAACCGATGAGAGCTTCAGATCTTCCAATGTTTCTCTATGGTGCTGAAACCTAAAGATGTCCGAGTTCCGCTCTCTGTGCAACTGATACTCGACTGCCATTGGCTCATCTGCATTTGAGGGGAGGGGCTTACCAATAGGTCAATTAAACATCTAAAACTATCTTTATGATCTCCGTCAAGCTCAAGCCTATATTTGCTCATTCAAACCTTTGGGGGTTTTCAAGCCACCTGGCTTTCTACCTACTATGACAAAGCCCCCAAATCAGAGAACCTCAACATCCTTACTCCCCCTACTTCATCCAACCTGTTCTCATTATAATAAAAATTAATTCTCTTTATTGTTGTAGTGTGGTCCTTGCTAGTGAATAGGACCTATTGAACACTATGTTTGAAGGAGCTTACACAGTGTTTGTAAGGGCTTCTCACGAGTGTTAACATCACGAGACAGTGGATACAGTTGTTTACCTAACAACCACAGAATCAAGTATCTTGTAACAGCCAAAATCACATCCAACACTGTTTTCACTGTTGAGTCTTTGTTCAGAAATTTATGAGCACTTGCTGGTTAAGGACCTTTCCCAAACCCCTCACATCCCTGTGCAAATATGTACATCATTTTTGGAGAGCAGGAGGCATAATCTAATTGCTGTAATCTTCATACATCATACTTTCACGGCTCTGGTGTGGTGGGAGAACAGCCAGCATGCAGCAGATGTATGTGCACAATCTGCAAGCGGAAGATGTTCGTCACAATGGCAAAGATCTTCTTCATGTGTCAAGAAATTGATGGCTGATTGCTAAAAATTCGAAGGGCAATGACATTCAACATCTCTTTTTATAGATAGGACAGCCCACTATTAGTTGGCGCACTTGAAAGCTAACGGCCAGTGTGTTCAATGTTGAGTGAATCAATATCAAAAGGAAACTGAGATAACATCATCACAATGTTCAATTATTATAAAGCATTTTGGCTTTATTTCTTTTGTATGGTCTATTTGAAGTCAGCATTAAGGCACTTGGCCCTTGACTTGACTTGAATTAATTCTTTTTCAGCAACTGTTGAAGGTCATGCTATCACTATTGTCTACAATATTTCATGCTCCTGACCGCAATGTCATACATTTATGTACACTTTTTGAAAATGTCTGTGACAGTTGGATTTTGACACGAGTTCTCAAAGTAGCATTAAAGTAAAAAATAAATAAATATGTGAAAAAAAAAGATTATTTTCAACCCTCATTCTGAACCTCTCTTTGAAATAGGCTGTTTTTAAGGGGTGTGTCCTTTAAGGCTTCTCAGTAATCGGCCACTGTTATGATTGGCTAATGTCATTGCATAGGAAACCGTATCAGTGCCCCCTCACTATTGCATGTGTGTTTTAACAAAGTAACTAAAAAAATGGTCAATTCCAGACAAAGCATTATTAAATCATGTACTTATGGTTTGTGAAGCAGCTGCTGTCAGATTAATTATAATTACAGATTAATAATGCCTAATCATCATGTGTTTTATCTCCATCAGATTCCAATCCGCTCACCCTGGACCTGAACACAGTGAATAAACACCTCTGTCTGTGTGAGAGGAACAGAGTGATTACTGGTACTCTCACAGAGCAGCCGTATCCTGATCATCCTGACAGATTTTATGGATATAATCTTCAGGTGTTGTGTAGAGAGAGTGTGTGTGGACGCTGTTACTGGGAGATTGAGTGGAGTGGGATGTTTGGTGTGGATATATCAGTGTCATATAACAGCATCAGCAGGAAAGGAGAGGGTGTTGAGTGTGTGTTTGGACGCAATGATCAGTCCTGGAGTTTGTTCTGCTCTCCCTCTAGAAGCTCATTTGTTCATAATAACATACGGGTCAAACTGCCTGCAGTGTCCAGCCGTAAAATAGGAGTGTATGTGGATCACAGTGCAGGAACTCTGTCCTTCTATAGCATCTCTGACACAATGACCCTCATCCACACAGTCCATACCACATTCACTCAGCCGCTCTATGCTGGGTTTTATGCATTTATTGGATCATCAGTGAAACTGTGTTGATGAATCAGAATAGATTTTAGACATTTCTATGTAATTTCTCTGTATGTCTGCACTAATATATATGGATATAAAAGTGTTGGGTTTGTTATAACCCCGGTCTAGGGTCAAGGAGGTAGCATAAATAAAAAAATCTCAATCAATTTCTACCTTTTCTTTTTTTTTTATTAATATTATTCAAAAACTACACACAACACAAGTCACTTCAGGGCTGGGCTTAGGCCAAAACAATAAACTGTTCTGATTCTTGTGCCTCAAAAATTGTAATCACTATTTAATCTCTTTACACTAATTCACAAAGTGTGATCTTTAATGTTGCTAATTTCTGAATTAGCAGCAGCAGACTGCTTTACGCCCGTTTCACACCGCAAGTGTGAGCGACGCAGAAGCAGTGTGTATGCAGAGCAGGAGCAGCGCGCGCACATTGTGCTTTCATACTGGCAGCGTTTGTTGCGCACAGCTGAACCGCAGCTTGTCCTGCAATACAGACGAGTATCTAATTTCAGTCATATTTTCCAGCATTCTCCCCCGAACACTGTGTGTCATGTGCTTTGATATTTGATATGGCCAGCAAGCATACTCTGTGATGCGACCGTGTCCCCCTCCCCTCTGTCCCACACACATATGTAAATAACATATATTATATATAGATAGATTACACGATAAACCTGAGCCACGTTTTCAAGATGTGTATTCAAAAGAATTGCAGACCCTGTCAGGAAAAATTATGTCTGACCCTTCTCACATTTTGTATGAGGAATATTAATTTTTGCCATCTAACAGAAGGCTTAGAGTTGCATAAACTAGATTGAATTGGCTATGTTAAGTAAATCTTTTGTGTATCAGTCTGTAAAATTAATAAATCACAATTGGGGGTTCAAATAGGCCTCTGGGCTCTGGAAAATAGAAAAGACTCTCTATTCTAATGCACTGTAGCCGTGTGTTTATGTATATACTATTGTTTTTTGTATTAATGTGCGTCTATTGTATTGTTTTAGTAATTATCGATGTGAATTGGTGTGAGATCCAAGACAAATTTTGGTAAGAATTCCATGTAATTGGATTGAATAATTGAATTGAAAAAGTAGTATTAAAGCTAACAAATGCCTCTAGTTTTATTAATTTAACAGACCTTTGAAGTTTGGGCAATAACTCGTGGAAGTGATGTGTTTTCATGCATTTAATTTTTTCATATGGTGATTGTAAAATACAAAACACATCACTTACATGATTTTATGGTGAAATTTATTATTTTTAATGTTAATCGGGTCAGTTTTGATCAAGAAAAATGCACTGTGACTTTAATTCAGCGTAAGCGGCGCAGCAAAAATAGACTCGCGCTGAAACGATCGCGGCACTGCCGCTTCTGCTCTGCTCCTGCTATGCGCTGCCGCGCCGCCTCTGCGTGCGGTGTGAATGCTCTAATCTGTTAACATGGGCGCCGAAAAAAATATGCACTGCTTACGCGTGCAGTGTGAAACCGGCGTTACACTGGCATTTTGAAAGAATGTTGAAAGAATCTATTTTAACACTAACTTTTTGAATTTCTATCTCTTCAGATTGTCTCCGTTTCTGTTGTTTCTTTGGTTGTGTTTCTGTAGTTGGGAAAGCACTCTTTTCATGGCAAGTATCAGTTTGAGCAGTCAAATAAGTATAGAAACATGAACTGTTGGGAAAAATGCACTACTTTTAAATTTAAAGCAAAAAATGTCACGTCACTGTCTTAACGAGTTACTCATTGAAATGATTCATTCAAAACGACTGATTTATTCAAAAACCAGGGGTATAAAAGGTGACAAACTAAACAATTTTTTTTTCAAAACTGACATTTTTTTTCTGAAAACAAGACAATTTTTACTTGTCAAGTCAAGTCATTTATTTATATAGCGCTTTTAACAATACAGATTGTGTCAAAGCACTTCACAGTATCAAGTTGGAGGATAGAGTGTCAGTAATGTATAATAATAAGATTAAACACTCAATTTTCAGTTAAGGGCATTTCATTATTGAATTAAGAGATGTCATTGTCTAGCTCAGTTTAGTTTAAATAATATCTGTGAAATTAAATTGATGATAATCGCTAGAAATTAAGTGTCCCCAACTGAGCAAGCCAGAGGCGACAGCGGCAAGGAACCACAACTCCCTCTGACAGAGTGGAGAAAAAAAAAAAACTTGGGAGAAACCAGGCTCAGTCGGGGGCCAGATCTCCTCTGGCCAGGATATTATTGTTTATTTATTGTTTACTTATTGTTTTAATTAAAACTTTAAATGTATTATATTTCTATTTTAATATTGTTGCCGTTTCTAACAATAATAGTATTATGTAGTTAGGTATTTTATTATATTTTTAGTTATTTGTTTTATTTTTAGTTTTATTGTATTTTAAGTCGAGGTCTTCACTGGGATTATGTCCCCGGGGCTCATCCAGGGGTCCGGCCTCCGCCGACAATCTGGGGAGCAGACATCATCTCCCGGCGCCAATCCACCATCTGATCCAGACACGGACTGAAATAAGAAAGAAACAGACTAATATTAGCGTAGATGTCAATCTTTTTACGATGTAACGAGTACATCGTGTGTTATGGGAAGTGTTCCCGGTTCCGGTTGATCTAATTAATGCAGCCTAACAATCCTTTAACGGATTTGAATAATAGAAGTGTATTAGTGTGTTATGTGTACGCCAGGTTAAAGAGATGGGTCTTTAATCTAGATTTAAACTGACAAGAGTGTGTCTGCCTCCCGAACAGTGTTTGGTAGATTGTTCCAGAGTTTGGGCGCTAAATAGGAGAAAGATCTGTCGCCCGCAGTTGATTTTGATATTCTAGGTATTATCAAATGGCCAGAGTTTTGAGAACGCAGCGGAAATGAAGGACTATAATGTGATAAGAGCTCGCTCAATAAAGTTCATAAAATCATTACAGCTGTGCTCTTGGGAAATGCCAACACCTGTTGATGCTTTATTTTTCGTTAATTTAGTGACTGTATTGAATAAATACCGGGGGTTATGTTTGTTTTCTTCTAGAAGAGACGAAAAGTAATCAGATCTAGCAGTTTTTAATGCTTTTCTGTAGGATAGGATACTTTCCCGCCAAGCTATACGAAATACTTCTAGTTTTGTTTTCCTCCAGCTGCGCTCCATTTTCCGGGCTGCTCTCTTTAGAGTGCGAGTGTACTCATTATACCATGGTGTTGGACTCTTTTCCTTAATCTGCCTTATGCGTAAAGGAGCAATTGTATCTAAAGTGCTGGAAAAGAGAGAGTCCATAGTCTCTGTTACATCATCAAGCTGTTCTGAGCTGTTGGATATGCTGAGGAATTGAGATAAATCAGGAAGATTACTTACAAAGCAGTCTTTTGTGCTAGAAGTGATGGTTCTACCATACTTGTAACAAGGAGTAGAATTTACAGTTTTAGCTATATGGAGTTTACACAAGACTAGATAATGATCTGAGATATCATCGCTTTGCTGCAGAATTTCAACACCACTAACATCAATTCCATGTGACAGTATTAAATCTAGAGTATGATTTCGACAATGAGTAGGTCCTGAAACGTGTTGTCTAACCCCAATAAAGTTCAGAATGTCTATGAATGCTGATCCTAATGCATCTTTTTAATTATCGACATGGATATTAAAACCACCAACAATTAAGACTTTATCTGCAGCCAGTACTAACTCAGATAGAAAATCAGCAAATTCTTTAATAAAGTCTGTATGGTGCCCTGGTGGCCTGTATACAGTAGCCAATACAAACATCACAGGGGATTTATCACGAACACGTGTTTCTCTAGATAATGTTATACGCAGCACCATAACTTCAAATGAGTTATACTTAAAGCCTGCCCTCTGAGAATTACTGAGAATATTGCTATAAATTGTAGCAACACCTCCTCCTTTGGACGTGGCTCATTTTTATAGCTGTAATCTTGGGGGGGTGGACTCATTTAAAGTAATGTATTCATCTGGTTTTAGCCATGTTTCTGTCAAACAGAGCAAATCTAGGTTATGATCATTAATCAAATCATTTACAAAAAGTGATTTTGTAGAAAGGGACCTGATATTCAGTAAGCCAAGTTTTATAAATTGTTTCTGTGTGTTGTAAACATTTTTTATTTGTTGAACATCAATTAAATGGTTACTCATAAATTGGTTTGGACGTTTTCTGTATTTTCTAGTTCGGGGAACAGACACAGTCTCTATAGTGTGATATCTAGGTGAAGGAGTCTCTATGTGCTGAGAATTAACTGACTTCTGTGATGTGAGGCGGCTAGTACACGGTCGGTTTAGCCAGTCTGTCTGCTTCCTGACCTGGGCCCCAGTTAGTCAAGTATGAACTCTAAGACTATGTGCCAAATTTCTAGAGAGAAGAGCGGCACCACCCCAGGAGGGATGAACACCATCTCTTTTCAACAGGTCAGGTCTGCCCCAAAAACTCGTCCAATTGTCTATAAAACCTATGCTATTCTGCGGGCACCACTTAGACATCCAGCCATTGAGTGATGACAGTCTGCTATGAATCTCATCACCCCGGTAAGCAGGGAGGGGACCAGAGCATATTACAGTGTCTGACATCGTACTTGCAAGTTCACACACCACTTTAACATTATTTTTAGTGATCTCCGACTGGCGAAGTCGAACATCATTAGCACCGGCATGGATAACAATCTTACTGAATTTACGTTTAGCATTAGCCAGCACTTTTAAATTTGCCAAGATGTCAGGCGCTCTGGCTCCAGGTAAACAATGGACTATGGTGGCTGGTGTCTCTATTTTCACGTTCCGTACAATAGAATTGCCAATAACTAGAGCACTTTCACCAGGTTTCTCAGTGGGTGCATCACTGAGTGGGGAGAACCTGTTTGATGTTCTGATCGGAACGGAAGAGCGGTGTTTTGACAGAGCGATTAAAAAGAAAACAATAATAGGCGCGAATAGCAACGCGAATGGAACTGCGAGTGACAAGCTAATCGGCTAGCGAATGCTAACGTGCTGCACTCGCGGTTTTAAAAGCGAGCGATCAGATTAGTTTGATAGATAATACCAGAAATATGGTGGGAATTAAGTTATATATTATTACTTTAAACAACAGACAGTGAAAGTAAGGTAAATATTCAATAAAAAGCGGAGCTACAATCGCAAACCTCTCAGCAGTACAGCAGTACAACAGACAGGAACAGACTGACGCAATCGATCAGCAAAACAGGAGCAGACTGAAGCAAAGGTGTGTGAAACTATCAATACTTTGTTGCAGTCATAAAATGAAGACATCTTATATGTAAGTGTCAAAGCATTTAAGAAAAATAAGACATTTAAATCACCATTTTGCTATACCTTTGGCTCAGAATGCATTATGAAATTCTCATTGCATTTTGCTACAATTATCACTCGGTGTTATGATGAAAATGCAATCCCAGGTGTCCTACTCATAAATCTAAATGCATTTAGAAAAAAATGCATTTCAATTATAATTTTCCTACAGTTTCTGCTTGGACATGTTAAAAATATCTAATCAAATTGGGTAATACATTTTAATTTTGCAACAAAATTTTTAAATGTTTTTAATTTGCATATTAAAACTAGAGTAGAAAATGGCAAATGCAAATTATGTTACATTTTGGGATTGTAATGTTGATTTATACATTTGTTTTGTTTTGCAGTGTAGCCTCCAGTGATGAAGAATGGCAGCCAGCAAGGCAGCCACGCAGCAGCAATCAGGATGTTTGCTCAGCATCCACCAGCAGAACACCTCAGACCACCATAACCCCCCACGCACTCTGCAGGTGATTCAGTGAAGCCAAAAACTTGCAGCAAGCAATACAGAGGGAGGTCTCATTATGTCAAGGGGACAAAAAGGCCAGCAAGTGTGATGTCAGAGAGCAGTGGCACAGAAAGGTGGTATGATTGCAGTGAAGAGGATAAGGCTCCAGCATTACCACATTTCTTGCCAAAACGAAACCTGGGACCACAACTTGTAATGGACATGATATATTCCCCTCTGCAGCTCTTTCAGCTCTTCTTCACAGGCTCTGTGGTGGACACAATTGTGAAGAATACAAACGCCTTTGCAAGAAAGAGATCAGAGGCTGGAAAACGTTTCGTTTGGTTGCCTCTGAAAGTGCAGGAACTTTATTCATTCATTGGGCTTGTGATCTACATGGGGCTCCTTGGTGCCAAAAACATAATCGATTACTGGTCTGGCAAAGAAATTTACCGCTTGCCTTTCCCAAAATCTGTCATGTCCAGGTCCAGATTTCAGGCCATTTCCTGGAACCTCCATCTTTGTGATCCTGAGGACGATCTAGAAAATGCAAGAAAAAAGGCGACTCCTTGTCTACGATAAACTTTTCAAAATCAAGCCCCTGTACACTGACATCATCACTGCATGCAAAACTTACTTCCATCCAGACAGGCAGCTGGCAGTGGACGAAAGGATGGTGGCTTCAAAGGCACGAATCGGAATCAAGCAGTACATGAAAGACAAGCCGACAAAGTGGGGCTACAAACTCTTTGTGCTTGCAGATTCTGCATGTGGCTACACATGTAACTTCTTTGTTTATGAAGGCAAATCATCCCTGGCCACTGGAAAAGGGCTCAGTTATGATTCTGTTATGCAGCTCTTGGATTTGTCTCTTCTTAGTGGTGGCTAACAGTTGTTTATGGACAACTTCTACACAAGCCCATCCCTTTTCATGGACTTGCTGGCCAAGAAGACCCTGGCGTGTGGCACAGTACGCACTAATCGGCAAGGCTTTCCAAAAACAAAAGCAAATGATCTGTCAGAGAGACCCAAGGGGAACCATACGATGGCTTAGAGATGGGAAGCTGCTTTTTCTCAAGTGGAAGGACACACGTGAAGTTACAATGTGCTCAACCATGCACAAGGCTTATGGCGGTGAGACAGTCCTTAGGCGTGTCAAAAATCCAGATGGCGGTTGGGAAATGAGCAGAATCCCGATTCCAGCGGCAGTGAAGGACTACAACAAGTACATGGGAGGTGTGGACCAGTCTGATGCCCTGATTGGGTATTATAATGTGCTCCACAAAACCACTAAATGGTACAAGATGTTTTTTCTTCATTTTGTTGATATCGCAGTGGTGAACAGTTTCATTCTCCACCAGCATCTCTCCAGAGCTCAGAACAAAAGTCCTTTCAACCAGAAAGAATTTCGAGAGAAACTTGTATCTGAGCTGGCTGCACTTTCCAGCACCTCAGTTGCCCCAGACCCGCCTGCATCCACATCGCATGCCCCAGAGCCGCCTGCATCTGCCAAAGCAGCAGTAGAGCTATGTTGTCCAGAGTACTTTGTGTCAGATGCCAGGAGTGGGAGGAGAGTTTGTGCTCTGTGCAAACTTTCAGGCCTCAAAGTAAAGACATCTGTGTACTGTACAAAATGCAGTGTACCCTTGTGCTTGGTGGCATCCAGAAATTGCTTCAGGAAATGGCACACTGATGGACACTCTCAGACTGTCTAAGTGAGCTCTTGTGTTCCATTACTTTTTCTCAGATTTGTATATTGTTTTTGCACTTTTTCCCTCTATAAATTATATTTATATACTTTGAGTTTTTTGTGTATGTGTAAAATAAAATGCAAGAACGGTACTTTTGCTTATTACATGACATGAGTTTATGGAGGAAACTTGGAGACATAAGACTCCTCAGCTAAAGCTACAGAACTTTTGTGAAGAGGGTGATGGATAACTATGCATGTACACATAACTATGCATAAAGTATGTGGGTAGGGCGTTCTTTTAAGTTCAGGTATGCCTACTGCTTTCAGAAATCAAAAATGGTGACTCTAAAAGTATACTTGGAGGCTCCAACGCCTCCCTTTGGTTAAAGCTAAATAACTTTTGCTTAGAAGATGTTATCAACAAAATATTTTTTCCCCTGTTTACTGCCACCTAGAGGAATCAAAAGAAACTTTCTGAAGTGATGTAGACCAAACAGATCCTAAATAACAGACTATTAATATATTAAATAATTAAAATATGAATTTTTGTCTGTGTTTATCACAATATTGTAAAAATATTACATACAAAATATGCAATATTTTACCTATGTTTTAAAATTCAGAGACTTTCCTGTCAAATGAGACCATTTTTATCAATTTATTCCAAAGTATGTGGGTAGGGCGTTCTTTTAAGTTCAGGTATGCCTACTGCTTTCAGAAATCAAAAATGGTGACTCTAAAAGTACACTTGGAGGCTCCAACGCCTCCCTTTGGTTAAAGCTAAATAACTTGCAATCCTTTGTCTTTTGTCTGTTTTCTGGTTGCATTTGAAAAGGTTTTCACCATGTGTGCAGCACAGATATGCACAACAGTGAACCTCATTACATCCTTCCTCTGAAGTATGGAATGACAGATTTTGTGAGCCCTTTCTAAGTACATATCAACATTTTCTTTGCTGAACGAGAACACTTTGAATCAGTGCCCAACTAAAATCTGTCTCAATGTGATGTACTTGGCTGGAAAGAGGTCAGTTTGCTGACACTGCACAAATTTCAGCAGCCAGCTTGAAATATTTGGCACATTGTTTTCATTTGTCAGGAGCTCTGTAACTGGAAGTGGAGGTTTGTTTGAACCAACTCCTGGGAGAACTAGAGCATAGTACAGCACTCTTTAATCTTGATTGGGTCCACTTTAATCCACTTTAATCTTGATTGGGTATTATGCTCACTATTCCTCCAGTGGCATCCAGATAGAGGGATGTTTTGTGGTTTTCCTGGAGTTGTGACATGGATTTCCATTTCCATTCCCATTCCTGTGTACATTTGCAACGAAAAAGGATCAACTTGCAAATGCTGCAACAGCAAAGAGCTCATGTGCATTTTAAACAAGTTGTAATAGAGTGTAGAGCGTCGTGACACGTTTACATTAATCTACACCCCGCCTCCAGCAGTGTTGGACTGTTCGAAAACAGTATACCGTCGCTCAGCCTTTTCAAACTTATTTTTGTCCTCAAACGAAGTACAAAAACGAACTTCGTTTGAAGTAAATCGGGGCCTTAAGTCCCTGGTCTGTCTAGATGTTGTAGAACATAATGCAGTCCCATACTGACTGCATCATCCACAGACCTGTTTGCTCTGTAGGCAAACTGAAGAGGACCCAGCAAGGGTCCAGTACCAGTTTTTCAAATGCCTTCATGACCACAGACGTTAAAGCCACAGGCCTGTAGTCATTAAGTCCAGTAATTTTGGGTTTCTTTGGGATGGGGATGATGGTGGAGCGTTTGAAGCATGAAGGGACTTTGCACAGCTCCAGTGATCTGTTGAAGATCTGTGAAAGGATGGGGGCCAGCTGGTCAGCACAGGATTTCAGACAGGCTGGTGTAACACAATCTGGGCCTGGTGCTTTCTTTCTCTTCTGCTTCCAGAAGACCTGGCGCATATCGTCTTCACTGATCTGAAGTGCAGGTGTGGGGAGAAGGGGGTTGCAGGAGGTGTTAATGGTTGTGTGGAGAGGTGTTCAGAGCGGGTGTGGGGTGTTTGTTCAAACCTGCAATAAAACTCATTCAGATAGGCCGCCAGTTGTTTATTATCCACAGTGCTGATGGATGGTGTCTTGTAGTTTTATTAAATTTAATTTTCTATATAGTGCCAGATCACAACAGAAGTCATTTAAGGTTACCGTTCCTATAGAACACGTCTATACCTTTTTGTTGTTGTTTTATTAATCAAAATAAAAAGCCTTATGTTATTTATCGTATTTACACGACGGCATGTCATTTCTGTCTCTACATTGTCGTGCGTCAGTGTTGTGCAAGTTACTTCCAAACTGTAATACATTACAGATTATTTGTTACTGTTATTTAAAAGTAATCCCTTACCTTACAATATTACTGTCTCAGAATTGTAATATGTTACATGAATCTTATATTACTTTTTAGTTACTTTCACCAAAATAATTACAGAATTAGAACTTAACATTCTAAAATGACAAAATGTACTGCAGAGCATTTTACATCTAGTAGAAAGCAATATGATGTAACATAATGACTGTGGCCTATCCAGGCTACTAACAACATAGTTTATAATTGTCAACGTGAAGGCTCAAGACAATGCAAGAAAGGATGACAGCCAGAATCACAAATGATCTAAGTCTCGTAAAAGTATGGTAGAGGTAAAGTGATTATCTGGCAATATCTGTGAATAGCTTGGGTATTTTCATATTAGACACAACAAGACTATGTAAACTCCAATGCCATGACAAGATGCAGATTTTTTCTTTTCTTATTGTTGCCATTATTTTATTCACTTTAAATTCAAGTGGTTCACAACACAAAACTGTCATGCACAAAGTGAGCATGATGAACATAGCTTTCTCAGTATAAAGTGCAATTAGAGGACCAACCCCTCAACCTCAGTCATTTTAGGCCATAGAAATGAAAAGGCTAAACATAGCCTAAATTAATCCACTTAGGCTACAACAACAAGACAGCTAGCTATTGGCTCTATGAAACTATAGAACTAGACACACTTTTCAATACAAAAATTAAATTAAAGTGTTTGGGCCTACAAGGCCTCACAGGAAATATGGCTCAGTCATTTAAGTAAAATTAAAAAAAAAAAAAAAAGTATTTTAGTTAAAAAAAAAAAAAAACGAAAATACTAAGATTAAACACATTTAAATACAAAATACATTACATCTTTTTCAAAGGTATTTAAATACAAAATAATCCCATCCCATCCCTGAACAGAAAAAAGACTCATTTCACTGCTGGTTATACAGTCTCTGTATAGTCGTGTATGTGACAAATAAAACTTGAAACTTGAACCAGATTATATAGAATTCTAGCTAGACAATGGTAACATGTCCTCGACGACATACTCTGCCACAAGTCTTCTGACTTCTCGAGGTTCAAGTGGCATGATGGCAGACCGAGAGAAACTTAATTTCTGCTGCTTTGGCTTATCACTCTCGTCCTCTGTTTTCTTTCTCTTCTCTGTAAGTGGAGTGGTCGCATGGCAACGCTCGAGATGTTTTTTTAAATTGCTAGTGCTATTTCTCGATGTCGATAATTCTCTCGGGTTTATACAAAGGTTGCATTTGACAATAACGTTCTTCTTGTCCTTATCTCGGACAAAATCGAAGTAATGCGCGTACGTCCATCTCGCGAATGTACTGTCTTCTGCCATTTTCATCCATTTGCCGCTTTTACACTGCGCGTTAGGGCTTACTGCGAACCGGGCGGGGCCAATAGCCTCGGACCTTGAGTTTAGAAATCATTCCGCCTTACAAAGTAAAAAGTTCACGCGTATATTCACTAACCACGAACAGGAAATAGAACTTACTTGCGGTGATTTTTATTTGTTAATGTCTTGCGGGCGAAAAGTTTGTTGTAACGCAAGTGTTACTGAACATGTACCGAGTAAAATATTACTGAAAAGTATTAGTAATGCCTTACACTACTGCGTTACAGGAAAAAGTAATACCTTACTGTAATACATTACTTTTGTAACGCATTACTCCCAACACTGTCGTGCGTTTACAATTCTCCTCTGCTCTCTATATCGCGCACAAACACACACTCTCTCTCAATTCAATTCAAATAGCTTTATTGGCATGAATACAAAAATAAATTTTATATTGCCAAAGCATTAAGACAACAAAGAAAATGGTTTATAACATATGAACATTTACATAAGAACTTTGAACATTTATTTATATATTATAACTAATATGTAATGTATAACTAATATGGAAATGTCATTTACACACACAGATACGTATAGGAAAAAAATACCATTATAATACAGAAGTCATGCAGAAACTACAGGACTGAGAATTGGAGCATTATGCACATGTCTATTGGCTGTTTGTTTTTGGATTGTGTTTGTCCCTCAAGTGATGGCACGATGCTACGAATTTTGCAGCTATGTTTACACATTTGGCTTTTTTGCCAAGAATGAAACAAAGTTTTTCAGTTGGGCTACAAATATTAAATTGGGGAAATATTTGATTAATTTTGGGGTAAAAGTGGTCTCTAATGTTTTGCTATTTTGGGCATTCTGTGAGGAAGTGCAGCTCTGTTTCGATCTCTCCCAGACTGCAGTGGGAGCAGATTCTCTCCTCACGGGAGAGCCATATCTGTCTGTGCCGGCCTGTCTCTCCGGCCAGACTGTGCTCGCTGAGTCTACACATCGTCAGTGTTTTCCTGAGTTTCACATCAGTCACTGTGCTCAGGTAGCTTGCCATGGTGTACTCTCGATTTAGTGCCGAATAACATTCTAATTTGTGTTGGTTTTTAATGGTGTTTGTCCAATGGGTGACGTATTTGTCTTTCTCTGTGTTGATGATCTGTGTGGTCCGAATGGTTGAGAGTGTGTGTAAGTCCTGAGGCTGGCTGATCTCTGCCGGCCTGAGCTCGGTCAGTCTCAGCACCAGCTGAAGGAGGGGACTCTATGTGAGGTTCAGCTCTTGGTGTTTTAAGGCTTTATAATGATATGTGCTGGGGTCGCTTGTCTTTTAGTGTTTCCAGAATTTCAGGGCTCTTTTTTGAATGTTTAGAAGGAGAGGGTATTGGCCTAATTCTGCTCTGCATCCATTGTTTGGTGTTTTTCTCTGGACTTTGAGTATTCTTTTACAGAAATATAGATGTAGAGTTTCAGCTGGATGTTTTTCCCAATTTACAAAGTCAAATTTTATAGATGGACCCCACACCTCACTGCCATTTAATACGATTGGTTCAATTACTGATTTGAAAAGTTTGAGCCAGATTTGGACTGGAATGTCAATTTTAATTGATCTTTTTATGGCATAGAAAGCCCTTTGAGCTTTCTCTTTGAGCTCCTTCACAGCCAAAGTAAAGTTACCTGTTGAGGTAAGTGTATGTCTTTGTGGTTTCAATGGTTCTGTGTGATAGTGTGAATGTGTGTGTTGGTTCCTGAGGTCTGGAGCATTTCTGGAAGATCATGACTTTAGTTTTTTTGGGGGTTGACTGTCAGGGCCCAGGTCTGACAGTAATCCTCCAGCAGGTTCAGGCCATCCTGAAGCCCCTCTTTAGTGGGCGACAGGAGAACCAGGTTGTCTGCATAGAGGAGGCACTTAATTTCTGTGTCATGTAAAGTGAGACCTTGAGTAGGAGAGTGCTCTAATGCAGGGGTTTTCAACCTTTTAGGACATGCCCCCCCCCCCCAAGTTTGTCTAATTTCACTCGCGCCCCCCCCCCCTCTCTTAAGAAAAAATATTTTTCTTTTGCTCTTTTTGATTAACATTATTTCATAAGAAATGCACGGATCCGTTATACTGATGTACATTTGATATTTACTTTACTGTTTACGTTCACTTGAAACAACCGACTGTGCTTACGAGGATATTCCTCAAGACAGCCACTGGTATTCACCTGCTGTCTCAGAAGGCTATCTGTTTGTGCGCGCAGGCATGCAGAAACGCTCTATCACAGCGCGTGAGTACCGCGTTGAGATGTCTTGGGCTTAAATGGCTTAAAATTACTTTGTTTAAATTGACAAGACTTAAAACACGTGAGAATTAAAAACTTTCTTGAGGAAGCAGCACTGGCCTGATCGTTAAGATAGTTTGGGGGGGCTGAAACCCACCTAAAAAGGGTTTAGAACCACCCCTGGTATAGCGTGCGTAATTATACTGAAACATAAATATATAACCAGTTTACCTGATTCAATGTGATGGCTGAGCCTGTTTCTGAGATAACAACATGCCAATCCGTGGTTGGATTTCTGACACGACTAACCGTAAATCATTTTACACCATTCTCACTGTCGCCTAACAGCGGGAGTCAGATTGCCCCCTAGCGGATGGTTTAAGATTTGAAAGCTCGTATTCATAAATCTTCAAGGCAATGTCTCTATGAAAACCCCTGCTCTAATGTATTAGCCAATCGATTGATGTAAATGTTGAAGAGGGTGGGGCTTAAATTGCATCCCTGTCTCACTCCACGCCTCTTTAGAAAAAATTATGTTCTTTTGTTTCCAATTTTGACAGCACATTGACTGGTTGTGTACATTGATTTGATCAAATCATAGAATTTCCCCCTTATTCCACTGTCAATTAGTTTTAGATATAATCCATCATGCCAGATTGAGTCAAATGCTTTCTTGAAATCTATGAAACAAGCAAAAACATTTCTTTTGTTTTGATGTACATATTTATCAATTAAGTGTTTGTAGTGTAAAAATGTGATCGGAAGTTTGACATTTTGGAAGGAATCCATTTTGACATTTACACAAGGCATTGTGTTTCATAAAGAAGTCTAAAAGTCTTGTGTTTAAGATGCTACAGAAAACCTTCCCCAGGTTACTGTTCACACAGATGCCTGTGTTGGGGTCTAGTTTGTCTCCGTTCTTGTAAATGGGGCTGATGAGGCCCTGGTTCCAGATCTCAGGGAAGAACCCTACACACAGAACATCATTGAAGAGTTTCAGGATGGCCAGTTTGAAGTTTTGCTCTGTGTGTTTCAGCATCTCATTCAGGATGCTGTCAACACCGCAGGCTTTCCTGGGCTGGAGGACCCGTAATAATAATATAATATAATACATTTATTTCATTTATATTTTAATTATTGAAAATTAAACCAACTTTATTTTTTGGCAAACAAAGGGATTTACTATTAACAACATAGAAGAAATGTGTGATTACTCTAACGATTAAAGTTTTAGTAGTAGTACCATAGTATTTGTAATATTGTGTACATTCTACTGAACAGTATCTCTGGCACAGTGTCTTCAAGTTAAACCGAACTTTTATTTTGACAGGTTGCCATGAATACCTTTACATTTCTGTGTGATATAGGCTAGTTTTACTCAAATTAAATGGTAAAATGCTCATGAAGTTACTCACAGCAGTTTTGGAGATGTTGTTCATGTATTTATGTCCTCATTTAAAGAGACGACAGACTTCAGTATGTTTGTACAGTCTGTGGTAGTAAACAACAGTGCAGCTGCACCATTCATTAACATAGACATGCAGAACATGATTCATATATAAATAATCTTTTTGTGGCTTAATATTTACAGATACTAGTCCATATTAAAGTGTAATCACCAACTTTTGATTAATTCATTTAAAGTTTGACAAATTCTGTGACATTCCACATTATACAGTAAATTCCTTTTTTATGACTGTAATTCTGCGATTCGTCCGTGTTTTCCACATCGCAGAAATCATAGGGCCCTACCTGCGTGTGTGTGTGTGTGAGCAAGAGAGAGAGAGAGAGAGAGAGACCTGCCAGAACTAATGCTACTACGCTCAATGATTCTTACAGTGTTTCCTGTCTGTGAAACTCCTTTCATACTGATAACCAGAGGTAAAAAGACCAGGGGTCCGTTCTTCGTATGTCGCTTATTACATCCGAGATCAAAAGACACATCCGAGATGATATGATCCAGCTACTCATTATCTGGCTAATTAGGTTCTTCGAACGCACCTGTTGTTGATGATTAGTATGGCTGGATTGAGTTATCTGAGATTATTACGCCCCGCGTCTAGGGAACGTTAAGGGCATAACAAAATTAAGTTGGTAGTGATGGATTCCCAAGAAAACACTCCGGTCGGGGACCAAACAAGCACATTAATTAAGTCAGCAAAACTGTGTTTATTAAAGGGAATTGGTGAAACACAAAGAGCATCTCTTTGGGGTGACCACAGGCCAACATAACAAACAAAAAGAGTCTAGAACAGAAAAGTAGAAATTAAATAACCTAATCACATTGTAAAATAAAATACAATCAACTTACCTAACTGCCTAACCCAGAAACAAAACCCAAACAAATTCACACAAACTAAAAGGGCAGGACACCCCTTTGCTCTGTTTCACAAAGTATGCTGTATCATTAAAGAATGAGAACTACTAAACTTTAGCCACAACATATTCGTTAGACATCAGTTTGAGCGCCGGCCGGAGGAGGAATCCAGGAGCTCCGAACCCGTTCATGTTCGCACCAACAATGAGCTCCTCGACCGCTGGCAAACGGTGTTCTTAAAAGACTCCGCCTTAATAGAGCGACCAATTATACGCCGACACCACAGCATCATGCAACCTATGAGAGAGCAGAGGAGAGCGAAAGGGAAAAGAAAAGAAAACAACAACAAAGCAATACAATACAACAAAAAATATTTACCAAAAGACACGGTCGTAACAGTTTCAAGTTTCAAGTTTCAAGTTTTATTTGTCACATACACGACTATACAGAGACTGTATAACCAGCAGTGAAATGAGAGTCGGGTCCGCTCCATGGACAGTGCAAATATTGAAAAAAACACAAGGGAAGTAAACATAAGATAAAATGAATGAAAAATAAGATATAAAGAATAAAATATAAAATATAAAAGAATGTGCATGACAGTAAGCTGTAGAATTAAATATTAATATAAGCATGACTGTACAGAGAGGAATGTGCAACAGGTTATACATGGTTGACATGAAGCAGCCAATCACAAAAAATTAAATAAATATAAAAATAAGATACGATTTACAGATACAGAACGTGTTGTGTGCAAGTGTGCAAATGAGCAAATGACACTGACAGTTATGAGGTAGAGAGTATTGAGTGTGTGATTAGTGATTTGAAGTAAGTCAGATGATGTTTTTAAGAGGCTGACTTTGAGTTCAGGAGCCTGATGGCCGTGGGGAAGAAACTCCTCCTGAGTCTCTCTGTTTTTGCCATCAGGCAGCGGAAGCGCTTACCAGATGGCAGCCTAGTGAAAAGACAGTTTCCAGGATGATTAGAGTCTTTGATGATTTTGTCAGCTCTGCCTCTGCATCGTTTGATGTAGATGTCCTGCAGAGAGGGGAGAGCAGATCCAGAGATACGCTCAGCTAAGCGCACAACTCTCTGCAGGGCTTTGCAGTCTTGACTGGAGCTGTTTCCATACCACACTGAGATGCACTGAGTCAAAACACTTTCTATGGTCCCTGCATAGAAAGTTTTCAGGATTGTTGGTGAGACCCTGAATTTTCTCAGCTGTCGCAGATGGTACAGTCTTTGCCTGGCTTTCTTGACCTGTGTTTGGATGTGTGTAGTCCAAGTCAGGTCCTCGGAGATGTTTACTCCGAGGTACTTGAAGCTTCTTACTCTCTCCACAGGGGTCCCGCTGATCACAAGAGGAGTGTAGGGCAGCAGGTGTCTCTTTCTGAAGTCCACAATCAGCTCTTTGGTTTTGCTCACGTTCAGAGAGAGACAGTTGTCCTGGCACCATGATGTTAGTCTCTCCACCTCATCCAAGTATGCGGTCTCATCATTGTTGGAAATGAGGCCCAGAACCACAGTATCATCAGCAAATTTGATAATAGATGTGGATCTGTGAGAGGACACACAGTCATGTGTGTAGAGAGAGTAGAGCAGGGGACTCAGAACGCAGCCCTGCGGGGCTCCTACGTTCAGGGTGATGGAGTTTGAGGTGTACTGGCCTACCTTCACCACTTGAGGTCTGCCGGTGAGGAAGTCTTGAATCCAGTCGCAGAGTGAGGTGTTTAGGCCGAGGCCTGTGAGTTTATTAGTCAGCTTGGTGGGGACTATGGTGTTAAAAGCTGAGCTATAGTCTATGAATAGCAGTCTTGCATAGTTTCCATTGCTGCTGTCAATGTGTGTGAGGGAGGAGTGGAGAATGTGTGAGATGGCATCATCAGTTGATCTATTGGAGCGATAGGCAAACTGAAGAGGGTCCAAAGTAACAGGGATGGATGAGCTAATGTGTCTCTTAACAAGTCTCTCAAAAACCTTCATGACTATAGATGTGAGGGCCACTGGACGATAGTCATTCAGGCAAGAGGGTTTACTGTTCTTAGGCACAGGGATGATGATGGATTTTTTAAAGGAGGTGGGAACTACAGAGGTAGCAAGGGACTCGTTGAAGATAGAAGTGAACAAACCAGCAAGCTGATCAGCGCAGGACCTCAGGACACGGCCAGTAATCCCGTCAGGTCCAGCCGCTTTCCTGATGTTCACTCCCTTTAGTGCCCTCCGAACCTCGTCCTCCGTCACGGTGATCACATGATCCTCGCTTCTCTGCCTGCTGCCTCCTGACGTGCTGCTCGGCAGAGCCGCGATGCCTCCGTTGCTTTCAAATCGGCCGTAGAAGGTGTTTAATTCTTCAGCCAGCGACGGATCTGCACTCACCTCCGCGGAGGATTTGTTTCCAAAGGCACAGATGGTCCTTAGTCCCTGCCACATGCGTCGCGAGTCATTGAGCTGAAAATGAGACTCAATTCTCTCTTTGTAGCGATGTTTGGCGGCACTTACTGCTCGTCTGAGAGCATAACACGAAGCTTTATATTCGTGCATATTCCCAGACAAAAGAGCCTCGTTGTATGCGGCAGTGCGTTTGTTAACCGCATCACGGATTGTTCTGTCCACCCACGGTTTCTGATTAGGGAAAGTCCTTACAGTTATTGTTTCTGTAGCTTGTTCGGTGAGTGTGTTTACAAAGCTCACTGCTACCTCCGTGAACTCGCTGACGTCAGATGAGCTCGCCCTGAACATGTCCCAGTCGACGTCATCAAGAGCCGCCTGTAGCATAGCTTCAGAGTGGGAGGACCAACGCGTCACTTCCCTCTTCACCGGGGGTTCCTGTGCGAGCCTTTGTATATATTCCGGTGTGAGGAAAATGGCGGCGTGGTCAGACTTACCAAACGCAGGTAGTGAACGGGCCTTGTAGGCATTCTTAAACTGAGAGTAGCAGTGATCCAGTGTATTAGGTCCTCTGGTTGGACAGGATACATGCTGGTGAAAGTTCGGCATGACCTGCCTGAGGTTGGCTTTGTTAAAATCCCCCGCGATGATAAAAGCAGCGTCAGGATGTTGGTTAATGTAGCCGCTGATCACGTCGTGAAGTTTAGACAAAGCCAAGCCGGTGTCTGCCTGAGGTGGAATATAAACGGCAGTAGCGATGACCGCGGAGAACTCGCGGGGTAAATAGAATGGGCGGCAAATGATGGATAGATGTTCCGGATGAGGCGAGCAGGATCGCGACAGAGAGGAGATATTCCTGGGGTCGCACCATTTCTTGTTAGTCATGAAACACACACCACCACCCTTGGATTTACCGGCTTCAGCTGTTCTGTCCATCCGTAAAACAGAGAAGTTGTCAGACGGCGTTACAGCGGTGTCGGGAACAGAGGGCGTGAGCCATGTTTCAGTCAAACAGATGATGTTACAGTCCCTTATGTCCCGTTGGAAACTAATCCTGGCTCTAAGATCGTCCATCTTATTATCCAAGGATTGGACATTAGCGAGCAAAAGGCTCGGTAAAGGAGGACTGTGAGCCCTTTTCCTCAATCTGTTTCGAATCCCAGCGCTGTTTCCACGGTGTTTTTTGTTCCGTCGCCTGTGTCCTTTGTTCTCCGCGTTACGAAGAATCTCAAGAGGCCACGATGGATTCGGTGATAAAGTGTCCTGAACCAGGTTAGTGAAGCGGTTTCCAATGTCCAAGAGTGCACTTTTGTCATAGGTGATCAGTGCCGACGTTATGTGAGTAAAAATAGAAATCAAAAGTAAGTAAAAAAGTAAATAAAAGCATAGTCTAAGCGGAGCGTCCCGGACGGCAGCCGAACATAGCAGCGCCATCTTGGAATCTTACAGAGATCATTGCGCGTTCTCATGCGCTGGTTTAAATGGGATATGTATCGATAGTAGAAACACTGATCAGCAACGCTGTTATTGGTTGCCCACAATGGCCAAAGAGCGCGCCCACTTTTTCTCAGCGGCAGAACAAGAACTCTTGATGGAGGGCTATGGGGAGTTCCAAAATTTAATAAAAACGACAGGGAACACCTCAAAACAACATGATTGTTTATATCAGCAACTAGGAAAAAGGCAGAGCAAAAAAAAACAGGCGGTGGTCCTGCACCCCCACGTCACACCCCGGCAGAAGAGCTGGCCCTTGAGTTAAATGTGAACCGACCCAATGTTCAGGGCATCCCTGGGATCAGCTCTTCCTTAGACCCACAGCCAGGAAGCAGTAGCAGCAGCACCTTCATTACTGGTAAAGAGGTTTTTAATTCACTTTGTATAGGCTACTGTGAAATAATTGGTAGCTACCTTGCATTTGGTGTAATCCAAATCTCAGCTACACTCTTCAACTGGTAAATCTTGAGTAGTGCTGAATTGCATTGACATGAAAGGAAGGCAGTTAAACCTACTTTGAGTAAATGGGGAAAATTTTTTTTCTTTTCCTGTGTACCTCATTGTAATGAATTTTTAATTTTTTTCTCTCTCTCTATTTCTGTGAAGTTTTACATAACACACCCACACTTTTACCTGTTCCCATGCAAGTGGTGGCTGAAGCATGTGCAGTAAGTGGACTTGTACTTTTTTGTTGTTTTTTTGTTTTGTTTTCTCAATAGTGAAATTAATATGAATAGTGGAGACACCGTATCACTTTGTCATACCATTTTTTTATTTTCATTGCACAGGACAGTGAAGAGACCCTCTCGGATGAGTGTCTTTCCGAGGAAGTACCTGTAAGTGCATAACTACACATAAAAATGCACTATATAATATACCCTATAAATTTGTATCAACTAATGTCCTTTATATTTTTGACCGCAATATGAGTTGCAGGAGTCTGCACAGAGGCCTGCAGAGAGGGAGTCTGCACAGAGAACTGATACAGAGGTGGATAGTGTTGCATGTTGTTTTTTTTTTTTACTTTGTTTTTTTTTTTGTATGTGTTGAGTCTAATTTATTTTCTCTGCAAATGGCACAGGGTGACATCCGTTCCCTCTATAAACATAGCCTACAGCATAAGGTTGAATATTTGCATTTAAAAAAACAAAAACTGAGGGGAGAAATAGAGCTCCAACAGCTAATGAAGAAGAAAATTGCTCTAGAAATAGAGTTGCTGCAAAAGGAACTTCAGAGTAAGTACTAAAAAAACATTTCTCTGTGTCATTTTGATATGACACAGAGTCACACACCATCTAAGACAGGGGTCATCAAACTTGATCCTGGAGGGCCGGTGTCCTGCAGAGTTTAGCTCCAACTTGCCTCAACACAACTACCTGGAAGTTTCAAGTATACCTATTAAGACCTTGATTAGCTGCTTCAGGTGTGTTTAATTAGGGTTGGAGCTAAACTCTGCAGGGACACCGGCCCTCCAGGACCGACCTTGGTGACCCCTGATCTAAGACATTGTAGTCAATCAACTGCATACTTATGGAATACATATATGGAATACATTGTATATATTACCAATATAAAATATTAAGAATTGGGATAGTAAGTCACCTGCACATTTATACTGTGAACCCCCTTTCGGTTCACAAAATCCCCTTCATTGGGGCCAGGTGGGGCCTTGATATTAATGTGTGTGCAGTCTATGGCAACAATCACATTAGGGAAGCCTGGGAGACAATCGATTCATATTTACTAGTGTGGTCATATTCACACGATCTTCATTAACAAGTAGAATGTACCTGCAATTGCGAAATAGCTCTGTTTTACAACTAGGGGTCTTAAGTGGCTTGGAAAGACTACAAAAACACCTAAAAACTGCTTGAGCCCCAGGTAAACTTTACGAATGGCACGACAGACAGCACTTTTGGCCAAGTTCTCCGCATTCCCAATAGTGTACAGGAAAGTGCCACTTGCAAAGAATCTCAACGCGATGCGCACAGTTTGTGCTGTGGTTAAAGCCCGACTCCGACGAGTCGAACGTTTAATATGAGGTTCTAACAAATTAATTATGTAAATGACACCCTCACGTGAAAAACGATATCTTTCAAAAAGTACACTATCGCGCTGTGCTAATGGATCCTGTCTGTGTCGCAAAACGCGATTAATTCTAAAAGCTCTGCGAATTATCCTCGCACCTTCCGCAACAGGTTGCTCTCGTAAAAACGGGCAAGACATGGCTGCAAGTGCAACAGACTTCCCGTATCACCGCCGCTTATAAAGCCGCGATCTAATCCTGTTTACATGAAATAAGCCTGCTTCCGAGCAGGTTTAAGCTTACCGACCCGATGCTATGACAGCAAATCCGGGATGAGCTTTGAAGAACCAAACAATCCAAGATTGTGCCAAATCGTCAACAATCAAATCCAGCTAACTGAGTTAGCGACGTACGAAGAACGGACCCCAGGTTCAGAAAGTAAAAGTCCTCAGTATTTTGTTCCAATCACCTGGATTCACTAATTAGCACAGTTTTTCAGCCAGGAGGTAGAACCAATTAGTGAAATCAGCTGGCTGAGTTCATGAGTGGAATAATCATATGGCAGGACTTTTAACTTTCTGACCCCTAGACTTAACACCTCTGCTGATAACATATAAAAACAAGTCTCTCAAGTGAATCCTTGTGTGGTTATTGTAAGGGAAACAGGTCAATTTAACTCAAAGGAAATAATTATTTATTTTATAGGGAATTTGGACAGAATCACTGTTTCACGGCTGATCACTAAGTCGGCCAGCGATTCATTGAACAAGCCGTATAACATCAACTCTGCACTGGATATTAAAATTCAAAATATAATGAAAACTATTAATTAGCACAGTAATAAGATCAGCAGTTTAAGACATTAACTTGTAAGCACAAAACACTAGATACTTCTCTTTTCAATATAAATAAGACTTTATTGGATAAATCTAAGTAAGACATAGAAACTAATCTAACACAGACACACGCTCCCACACATTCACACAAGTTGCAGGAAGAGAGAAAGTGAGGATAGAATGAGTTTAAGAGAGTGAAAATGTGAAATCCCAAGTTTATAGCAATATGTGCTATTGCATAGACCTGAACAACCATCAATCACTTAATTAACCCTCGCATTGAGTTCCTCAATGAGGCTTTTAAACTTTATATTAAATGCACCAGTTCAGCTAAAATCTGGAGATACTTGCATTGCCTGTGTAGGGGGTCCCCTTTGTTGTCATCATTTCAGAAAGGGGTTTCCCAAGGTTGCTGAATGGCTGGAGGTTCAGTAGTCCTTCAGAGTGATGTCTTGGACATTGGCTGACAAATGGTGTGGAGTCAGTGGCTGGTTGAAGTTTTGAGGCTGGCACAGTCAGAGTTGGACTTTGCGGCAAAACTTAACTCAGAACACGAAACACTCAACGGAAAAGAAAATGAATGGAAGAAAAAAGAATATAAGAATGTGATGAGACTAGATGGATTTTCTCCTCCTGATGTATGGAGCAGCTGGCGTGTATGCCTGAGCACGCTCAAAGAGCGCAAAAAAATAAATAAAATAAAAAATACCGCGGCAAAATGTGATGGCGAAGAGCTGTGGTGGCAAAAGCAAATTTTGTTGGTGTTCTGAGTTTTTAAACTGGGCTGTTGGACACATCCCAAATGGTGTCTTGACCAGTTAGACATTGTCTTAGCTCAGGGTGTTGCTATGTTTCTCCTCCCAATACATAAATCAACATGCTATCGTATCAGTCACATGATCCGAATTTTCCCACTCTTGCAGAGTGTAATTTGGACATGATTTCTATAACAAGAATAATAAATTTTACAAAGAATTGATTGATAGAAACATTTAAAGCAAACATACTACACACAATTATAAGCCAATAAGCAATTCAATAGTTATTCAAAATGACATACACAATGAGTGATTAGGACATGATAGTCAAATGTGTGGGTTACATACATAATATGGAGTTATGCATAGAAATCATTAGTTGCTCATACTCCTTTTAGCATCATTTAGGTGCATATATACATGTGAAGGCAGTCTCTGTTATTCACAGAACATGTCCTCAAGTTCACAGAATGGCACAAAGTCAAAAGGATTTAGAAGGAATCTCAGTCTGGTTCTTGTCTGCTAGGTGAGGGAAGTCAATCCGAGGAAGTCTTTAGCTCGTGATTTCTATCATGGACTTACATGTGATGGTCATGCTCTGCGTCTCTTTGAACATTAATCTGGGTTACTTGCCCCAAATTTGATAAACTCCCTCCTGAGTTGGAATTATCAATTAAGTGTTCTTTTGTTTTAATGTTGTGAGCTGCTGAAAGCTGCTAGTTGGTGGACTTGATTCAGACTCGTGGCGCCAGGGTATCGTGGACAGATTTGTGACGTTGTCTTGTTTTCCTGGGCCTCTTTGTGGAATTTGGCTCTTTGGGTTGTTTTAACACCAATCTGATTTAATCTTAAATTGTCTTAATCGCTCTGATACGCTACATTATTAAGGGATTTTTTGCATCTGAAACTTTTTCCACACTGTTGGCAGGTGTAAGGCTTGTCAAGTGTGAACACTCATGTGGACTTTGAGGTTTCCTTGTTGAGAGGAAACTCTTTCCACACTTAGGGCATATGAAAGGATTTTCTCTATTGAGAACTCGCATGTGGGTTTCAAGGTTTCCCTTTTTAGTGAAACGTTTTACACATTATTGGCAGCTGAAACATCCCACTCCGGTGTGAACACTCATGGACTTTGAGGTCTCCTTTTTGACAGAAACTCTTTCAACACTGTTGGCAGGTAAAAGGCTTCTATGCAGTATGAAATCTCATGTGGGTTTTGAGGCGTCCTTTTCGAGTGAAACTATTTCCACACAGTTTGCAGGTGTAAGGCTTCTCCCCAGTGTGAATTCTAATGTGGCTGTTAAGGGTTCCTTTTTGAGTAAAACTTAGTCCACATTGAGGGCAGACAAAAGGTTTCTCTCCCGTGTGAATTCTAATGTGGCTGTTAAGGGTTCCTTTTTTAATGAAACTTTTTCCACATTGTTGACAGGTGTAAGGCTTCTCACCAGTGTGAATTCTCAAATGGATTTCAAGGCTTTCTTTTTTAGTGAAACTTTTTCCACATTGTTGGCAGTTGAACTCGCTCTCTCTAGTGTGAATACTCATGTGGACTTTGAGGTTTCCTTTTTGACAGAAACTCTTTCCACACTGTTGGCAGGTGTAAGGTTTCTCACCAGTGTGAATTCTCAAATGGATTTCAAGGCTTTCTTTTTTATTGAAACTTTTTCCACATTGCTGGCAGGTGAAATATCTCTCTCTAGAGTGAGTACTCATGTGGACTCTGAGATTTCCTTTTTGACAAAAACTCTTTCCACACTGTTGGCAGGTGTAAGGCTTCTCTCCGGTATGAATTCTCATGTGGTTTTTAAGGTCTCCTTTTTGCATGAAACTATTTCCACACAGCTTGCAGGTGTAAGTCTTCTCTTCAGTGTGAATTCTTATGTGCCTGTTAAGGGTTCCTTTTTGAGTGAAGCTTAGTCCACATTGAGAGCAGGTGTAAGGTTTCTCTCCTGTATGAATTCTAATGTGAATGTTAAGGGTTCTTTTTTTATTAAAACTCTTTCCACATTGTTGGCAACTGAAATGACATCTAGTTCCTCTCTTTTGTAAAGGCTGTTTAGTTTGTGAGCAACTAAAATGTTCTCCAGTGAAATCATGTTTCTTATATTGATCTTTGCCTTCCATTTCATTTAGTTCTTCACTTTTCTCTTTCAGCGGCATCAGGTCTAAAGCAGAAAGAGACCAATATAAGTTAATCCCATTTTAATGACACAAAGCAACAACATTAATACATTTCAAAACAGCAACATGTATGCTTGATACTACCCACTTGAGTGGTTCTCAATTCCAGTCCTTGTGACCCCCCCTCCCTGCATATTTTGCACGTCTTTTATATATTTATTTAACACACCTGATTCAGATAACCAGCTCGTTAGAAGAGAGCTCCATGCATGAACTGTGTTCCGATTGACATGGTTCAAATCATACTCATCTGACCATCTTCAGTGTGTAGCAGTGAATTAAGCGGTATCGTATCATTCACAAGAGCAGTATGGAGTGCCACAAGGCTCAGCACTAGGACCATTGCTTTTCACACTTTACATGTTACCCTTGGATACTCAGCTCTATATTTCTAAGTGGCCCGACGAAACATACCAATTCACAAAACTAATGGAATGCATAGTAGATATAAAAAACTGGATGACTGAGGTGTTAATTATCAGACCAAAAACTCCCACATGTAATAATCTATATATATCTTGTAAAGACTCCCACATGTAAAGACGATATATATCGCCTGCAATATCGTAATTGTTGTTTTAACGATGTGCAATTTCACATTAGGCCTGGGCGATATATCGCTCCATTTGAAAGCAGGTGATGGAGATTTAGCGCTAATCACGGAACCGGCTTTACTGACGAGATGCGCATGACAATTGCATGCGATATATTGCCCAGCCCTATTTGACATTATCAAGTATTTTGCAAAATCCATTCAAAACACCTAAAGTATTATGTGAGGTCTAATCTAGTGCTCGTGTGCTTTCACTGTATAATTCAGTCTATAAAAATACATTTAGAATGATCTCAAATTAAAGATATGGGGCAGAAAATGTATATACACTGCTCAGAAAAATTAAAGGAACATTTTGAAAACACATCAGATCTCAATGGGGAAAAATATCATGCTGGATATCTGTACTGATATGGACTGTGTAATGTGATAGGAACGAAAGTAAATTTCAGGAAGAACCCAGCCCCACCTACCCCCATTATCCGGTGTAACTCCTCAATAGAAACTTTTTGAAGCACTCCCATCTAGCAGAAGACTGCGGTCCATCAGGACCAGGACCTCACGCCAGAAAAACATTTACTTTCCATCTGCAACTGCCCTTATCAACAATACCCCCATCAGGGCTTCTTACTCACGCCCATGGACATTACACTTAACCCTCTAAGCGCCAAAGTCGCAAAATTGCGACAAGACGTCATACTTGATCAAATAGACCGTAGTTCCTTATCTGGTGTAATATCTCATTTGTATTCCTTACCACTAGATGGCAGACATGTAGTACTTCGATTCTAGACCAAAATTACGTCATGTTCCTATTCAAAGTGTTCGAGGAAATAGCAGAGAAAGTGAGCTATCGTGTCATTGATGCGGAAGCAGTTCAGTTCACAGCGTCACGAGTGAATTGTGAGATTTGTGAGAGAAAAATCGCCAAATGGCTAAAAGAAAGTTGTACCGTGAGGATGTGTTGCAAATGTTATTCGCTGATTCTGACTCTGAAGGGGAATATTTGCCTTTTGGAAATGACGATCGGCCGTCTAATGATCGTGCTTCTCCCGGTACATCTTTGCAGCGCAATGGTGCCAGGGGTGGACGTGGTCGTAGTGTCCATAAGAGAGCTGTTTATCTCTGAGCTCACGGAGCGCCGCTGGCTCCGCGCCGCGGTGCTGATGATCGGCTAGATTGCGTCTTTTTTTCTGATCGCGCGCGCTCTACGGGCCGCCAGTACAGGTGCAGTCAGTGTGGGGTTGGTCTACCATACTCTCAAGAACTATAAACTGTGTCACTTAGATACCTGAATGGGCAGATAGCTGGTCAACTGATCACAAAATAGGCACATGTATTTTACTATGGCAGAGTAATATAGTAATAATTTACTACTTTCTCCCGTTTTACTGTTGATTTCCTCTTTTCCTGATCATTTGGAATGAGGATAAAAAGACAAAAAACAAAACAAACATGCAAATAAGCTCAAACATCCATTTAATATTTATTATTTCCTGAATATTACTGATGAACTGATCAAAAAGTAGGCTACTGTTCACATGCGTTTTACTACTATATAGGATAGTAATATAGTAATAATTTAGTACTTTCTCCTGTTTTATTGTTGATTTCCTCTTTTCTGATCATTTGGAATGAGGATAAAAAGACAACAAAACAAACAAACATGCAAATAAGTTCAAACATCAATTTAATATCTACTATTTCCTGAATATTATGAAATTCAAGAGGGCCGCCCCCCTGTTGACGTCATAATATGCAAATTAGATGAGTATATTTACACCCCACATAAACTTTAGGTCATGCCCAACATTTTTCTAATTTACAGTAGATCTCTATCTTTAAGCCCTTTCAAGTGACAAGCTTTTGAAATCTTGATGTCAACCCTGGCGCCTAAAGGGTTAACATTAAAGGCCCCGATACACTTCAAACGAAATCAAAGTACGAACTGATATGACGTCATTTAGAACAAAATCAGGCAGAAACGAAGTTCATTTTAGCAGTTTGAAACAGCTCAGCAAAGCGAATTTTCCGGGGGAGTTCATTTTGGCTCCTAAACACCTTTAAGCTACCATTGGTCTGTGGTGATTACACAATCGTTGGGTGTGTTCTGGAGCTTCACCTTCTTTGACGTGCAATTTTTTCCCCCAGTTCGTTTCTCATTCAACAAAGATCAGGCAGGAGAACAACATCTCCAAGTCACTAGCAACATAAATACACTGTGTCGAATAGCTGAGCTGCCACAGATATCTCTGCACCTGTACGATTTGCTCACAGGGAGACTTTAAAGATTCAGAGAAAGCATTTAATTCCTAGAAAGAAATTGCAACGAAGCTTGGTGTCGACGATCCAGAGTTATGCAAAAAGCGATGTAGAGAAACAGATGCATCTTTTCCAAAGCCATGAAAAGAATGAAACGAAAGAGTAAAGATATAAGGTAGCAAGTACCAAATACATGTGCTTCAAATAAATGTTACACCATACTGCTGCTGTTGTTGTTCTTTCAGTAAGCGAATTTAAAAGGTATACAATAAATTAAATGCCAAATGAACATACAATAATAAACCTTTGTTTTTATCAAATTATGACAACACAAAAAATATAAAAACGTATAATAATTTATCCATTTTAATAAAAGACCTAGATACACCATCATTGTTGTGTTTAGAGCATACGCGCGAGTGTTGCAACACGTTTACATTAATCTACACCCTGCCTCCAGCAGTGCGGGGGTGTTGGAATGTTCGAAAACAGTATACCGTCGCTCAGCCTTTTCGAACTTCTTTTTGCCCCCAAACGAAGAATGAAATCGAACTTCGTTTGAAGTATATCGGGGCCTTAAAGGGGAAGTTCATGTGTCACTGAGTAACAAAGGAACAAGTAGCTGCATTCTGATTACTTTTATGCCACTAATCAGGCTTTTATATGTAGTTTGCTTACAAAGGGTTTTATAGGTTTGACTGAAATAATGCAATAACTGACACAAAAACAACAAAACAATTGAACAAAAAAACAGATAAAGACCAAAAGTAGCCACTGATAATATCTAAATGTGTATCCAAATCCAAATGTAATAAAATTAATTTATGTTTGATGACCACTTCTAGGGATTGTTACATAGAGCTATACAGGCATCCAGTGGCTATAATGGTAATACAGATAACAAATTGTGCAAAATTTACAATTTACAAATAATGCGTTCATATTTGTGGAACTCACAATGCACTGAATCTCCACAAATTAGTGTCATTACTATGACAACCAATTTGCACATAACAAGAAACTGATGTCTGAAAATAAATTATATATTATATATATATATATGCACTATATTGCCAAAAGTATTGGGTCACCCCCTTCTAATGAACAGGTTTGACTACTTTAGTCATTTCTATGAGTACAAATCTTAATGTTAAAGCATATAATGATATTCTAGGAAATTGTGTGCTTCTAATATTATAGCAACAGTTTGGACAGGACTCTTTTCTATTCTAACATGACAATGTCTCTGTGTATAAGACAAGGTTCAAAAAGAAAATTATTGATTCAGTCAGTGTGGAAGAACTTGAATGTTCGGCATAAAACCAAGTCCTAATCCCAGTTTAACACCTCTGGTGTGACTGTAAATGCAGACCTTGAGCCAAAAACTCATCACCAAACACCAATGACTTGTACATGAACATAGAATAGTTTAGCCTTTTAGCTTTAAACCAACTATAATACTTAAACTTTTTTATAAAAAATGTAACCTCCTTTGGTTAACAAATAGAACAAAAAAGCTTAAAAGTTAAACAATACATTTCAGTTTGGCAATAAATTTTGTTCAGGAAAAGCCCAACTAGTAAAACCCGTACAGGTTTATGTAAAAATAACACGTTAACTAATGTAGGCAAGAATAAATTACAGAAATGATCTTCTCTGCTGAATAAAGCCATGTCAGATCGTGCTGGTAAATTCCTCATAGTAGGTCTTCTTTCAAAAATGATGAAAATTAGATGAATCTTGATTTTTTTTTTTTTTATATCTAAGTGAGGGCGTTTGCGTGCAGGTGACTGCATATAATGAGCTCAGATACGGGAAAGACTGTACCTCAGTTTCGTACGGATTACATAATCAGATAATATTCATTTTCGATTTGAATTCGTTCATTTAAAAGTATAAACTTCAGGCTTTTTTTTTTTTGGAGATATCCCAATTCGCGATTTTATCTTGATTCTTTGTCATGTTGGTTCTTCTATTTTGCAAGCTGTTTGAGCCCCAGAGCAACGCCTGCATATCAACTGCCTAGAGATATTGGTGGTTTTCTTAGCCCTGAAAACCCTCCTACTGGCCTTAAAGGGGCACCACATCTTGGTGCGGTCAGACAGCATGACGGTGGTGGCCTATATCAATCACCAAGGTGGTCTCAGGTCACGCACTCTTTACAGGATGGCTCGTCACCTCTTCTTTTGGGCACAGAAAGAACTCCTCTCGTTAAGGGTGGTTCATATGCCGGGCAGATTGAACCTTGGTGCAGATATGCTGTCCAGAGGCAAGGTAGCCCCAGGAAAATGGGTGCTACATCCTCTAATGGTTCGAAAGATCTGGTCAGTCTTCAGGAAGTCAGAGTTCGATCTCTTCGCCTTAGAAGACAACTATCACTGCCCAACATACTTCTCGATACAGTGAGATGCTCTGGCCCATGACTGGCCCAGTGCTCGCCTACACGCATTTCCCTCGGTCGCCCTGATTCCTCAGGTCATCGGGTGGGTCAGGGAGAACATATGCTCTCTCCTCCTATCGGCCCCGCTTTGGAGGAACCAGGCCTTGTTCCCAGAGCTATTGCAGCTCTCAGCAGCAGCCCCATGGCCCATCCGCTGAGGAGGGACCTTCTCTCACAGGCAAAAGGCATGATTTGGCATCCCTGGCCGGAGCTGTGGAGCCTTCATGTATGGTGCCTCGACAGGAGCTTAATCAGCTCCCAGCAAGAGACAGCAATACCATTTTAGAGGTGAGAGCGCCATCTACAAGACGCCTTTACAGCCTAAACTGGTCGGTCTTCCTTAACTGGTGCTCTGCACAAAGTTGGACCCCAAAGTTGTGATGTGTCTCACATGCTAACCTTTTTGCAGGAGCTGCTGGATAAGGGGAGCGCCCCTTCCATGCTCAAAAGTGTATGTGGCAGCTATCGCAGCTGGCCAGTCAATCGGCAAAAACGACCTGATCGTTCAGTTCTTGGAGGGCGCATGGAGGCTGAATCCTCATTACCCTCAGACTGTGCCATCTTGGGACTTGTCTATAGTCCTGTGGGCCCTAAGAGGGCCCCCCTTCAAGCCGCTCCGTTCGGCCGATTTGCGGCCCTTATTGCTTAAAATGGCCCTCATTCTAGCTTTGGCGTCGGTTAAGCGAGTGGGTGACTTGCAAGTGCTGTCAATCAGCTCCTCATGTCTTGAGTTGGGACCTAATGACTGTAAAGTCATTCTAAAACCAAGACATGGTTATGTCCCTAATGTGCTCTCAACTCCATCCAGAGCACAGGTGATTTCCCTATTGGTGCTCCCCATTACAGATGGTGAGCAGGGTCCAAACTTGCTCTGTCCAGTGAGGGCCCTGAGGATATATCTAGAGCACTCTAGCCTGTCCAGACAGTCAGAACAGTTTTTCGTTTGCTTTGGAGGTCGCCATAAAGGACTGCCGGCCACAAAGCAGCAACTTTCTCGCTGGATCGTAGATGCACTAGCCTTGGCTCACACCTCAGAAGGCATACAATGCCATATAGGTGTGAGGTGAGGGCCCATTCCACGAGGGGAATGGCCTCCTCCTGGACATGGTCCAGTGGAATTTCTATTGGTGAGATTTGTGCAGCCGCCGAATGGTCATCACAGTCCACATTTGCCAGATTTTACAATAGACGTCCCTGCCCTGCATGCGTGAGTTCTTTCGGTTTAAATTACCATTCTTCCCCCTTTGGGCAAAGCTGTTATATTCGTGCTTCTCAGCTACTAGCTTGGGGAACAATGTGCTCAGGTTCTTAGGGGTATTAGTAGCGCTCCGAAACTGGGCTCACAGGGTAGGTTATTCTGTATCTGCTCATAGCGTGGCGTGATTGGATGCGTTCCCCATATGCGTTTTCATGCAATGGGAAAGTCCGTTCGAAAAGGAACGTTCCAGTTACTGACGTAACCTCAGTTCCCTGAGATAAGGGAATGAGCGTTGCGTCACTTGCTGCACTATAAGCTATTAGCAAGTTGATGACTGTCGCTTCAGTCGAATGATCTGATGAATGGCGCTCCGAGCCAACCTATATAGTGGTTTCTGGTGGGCTAAAGTGCCATTGGTTGAACAAATCAGGCTTCAGTACGGAGTAAAACAGGAGTTTTCCCATATGCATTTTCATGCAACGCTCATTCCCTTATCTCAGGGAACCGAGGTTACGTCAGTAACCGGAGCATTTTCCGCCAAAATAAAAGCTCGTAGGTTTATCTCTCGCAAGCGAGGACCAAAATTAACAGACGTGAACAAAGAAAATACAGGCAGAAAATACAGGCAGGCCTACTGTACAGGCAGAGCACACTCACTTTATATTTGAAAAAATTTAATATTGGGGTGGGGTTTATATGAATGTATTTTTGAAGGGAACTGATAAGTTCCATAAGTGCCACCTGCTGTCAGAGAGTGAAATTCTGCCTGTCTGCTGTTTTTGTTTTATGCAGGTTTTAGCATAATTTCACAAAGCTAAAGTCAGATCGTTGTTTTTGCTTTAAATGTTGAAATGATACAATCAAATTTAAATAAAAAACTGTCCATGCTACATGTGTGCAGCATCGGGGGAAGTCGTGGCCTAATGGTTAGAGAGTCGGACTTGTAATCCAAAGGTTGTGGGTTCAAATCTCAGGTCCGGCAGGGATTGTTGGTGGGGGAGTGAATAACCAGCGCTCTCTCCTTCAATACCACGACTGAGGTGTCCTTGAGCAAGACACCGAACCCCCAACTGCTCCCCGGGCGCCGTAACATGGCTGCCCACTGCTCCGGGTGTGTGTTCACTTAGGATGGGTTAAATGCAGAGAATACATTTCACTGCTGGTTATATACTCTATATAATCGTGTATGTGACAAATAAAATAATCTTAATCTTTGTTTGTATCGTGATTAAAAAGAATTACAATTTTGAAGTCACCAGCCATTGGCAAATGTGGCAAAATGTTAGTTTTATTCCCTGCAAGTTTAGAAATTAGGACATAAGTATTATAATTTTCCTACTGTAGAGTAACAGAATAATATATCTGTGAAATACTCATTGTCATTTATTTCACAGTGCAGAGTAATAATATAAAATTATTATTTTTATATTTTAATTTGTTTGGCTTCCAAATTCACCAGTGTGAGTGTACTTTAGACTTAGACACTATATCACAACTAAAAAGAGGATTTAAACTTCAAGTACAGGTCAATTTACCAGCATGCCCCCAGACCCCCCTAGAGGGACCAAGGTCCACCCACCACAGTCTCACAAAATCCTGTGGGAAACACTGCAAATATTCCAATATCATTTCACTATGTTACACCAATGATACTCAGTTTTACATTTTTCACAACCAGAAAACCTTGATCTTGGATGGATGGATGAATATACTACTGTTACATAGCTTTCTATAATTAAGAACCTGGTTAAAATGCAGTGCTCACAAGACACACTGATAGCATCAACTTGTTCAGACTGCACAGAGAATAAACTGTTCCTGGCCACAGAATTTGCCAAAATTACTCTGAAACAAGACACTTTATCTGTTTGGGCAAGTGCATTTTGGCACACTGTAACACATTTCTGTTTTCACAGCATTTTACTGTCAAATGCATAATGTAGTACCTGTTCAGAATCTTCATAATTTGACTTCAGCAAGGTAAGTTTGCAATGTTATGATAATTTAACAATTTCCTCTTAGTTACCTGTGTTACCTATGTTCATTAAGAGAGAGATGTAGAGAGCGGCACCCACTTTAGTTAGTAATCTGGACACATTACAAAGTTAAAATACTTGTTCACGAAAAATGTATAGATTTGATATCTGGCAACATTTAATTGATTACATAGGTTTGGTGAAAGAGTAAGACTGGCTATGTTTACATGGACACTGGCTCACACAGAAGCATACAGGAGCATTTGAAAGCCGCGTCTATCAGCAGACCCGTCTATACTCTCAAATGTTAGCGTGAAATGGATGTTTTTAAAATTGCAGTACCGAATGCCATCACGGTCAGTACTTTTGACAACACTAGTACTAATTACTGTGTATTATGCTGAGTTGTATATTACAAAGAAAAGTAAGCACTATAATATACAGTGACCAGGAAGGAACATGTTTGCATTTAGTTTTGTTTTGGGCATGAGATCATTTTGTTGAAGTACCGACATTCTTCTGTTGTGGCCACACTATGTGTAGTCATCGCCTCGAGATCCTATGTTGAGAGAACGTCATCTTTTTCTCAAAGAACACTAGTTTAATATGTTATGGAAATAAAATAATGACAAATGTAATTTAAACAAAAGCATGCTAAATTGCACTGATTGAAAAAAAATGCATTGCATTAACAGTGCTTGCATTTTAATGCATGATATTTTCAGGGCTTGCATTTTTAGGAGATGAAATTCAACATGGTTGTATTTTTAAACTGTGACTATTTCAATTCAAAATAGGCCTATTTCACAGACATTTTCATAGTTAAACATTTATTAATCCATATTAGCCTTCCATAAATATTCAGACTGTTTTAGAAATGATTTATGGTGTTCAACAGGCGATTTTTGCTTTATTTCGCTTTACAAATTTGCAATTCAACATTGCACATCCGGGAACTGCAGGAATATCAGAAGAGTATTGATGATAATCACCATCTCCTGTTAGTCACTCACCATCAGATCAAAGCAACAGGTAGAACATGCCATTCGGTCACAAAAATCAGTAAGTAGGCCTATATGTTATGATTAGCAGGAGCGGTATTTATGACAAAACGGCTGATTGAGACACAAAAAAGCTGTGTTTATGTTTATTTTAATGTCTTTGGTTTGGGGGGCTCTGACACTGGTGGCTCATACATACCAACTTACTAACTTTATTTTATTAAAAAAACTACTTTGCCTTATTTTACACTGTTATTCATCAGTATTTGTCATATTCTTACAATTTATGTTAAGTTGTCAAGTAAAGTGTCATCCATTTTTGCACATTTTAATAATATCACATGAGTGAGTTCAGCTTTCTGAATGAAAACCAACCTGTTTGTTCCTCAATATCTTCATGTGTGACTCTGAATGTTTCTTCAATCCCCATGTCTTCACTCTCCTCTTTAATAAACATAATCTTTATTTGTTCCTCAGTATCTTCATGTTTGACTCTGAATGTTTCTTCAATCCCCATATCTTCACTCTCCTCTTTAATAATCACCATCTTTATTTGTTCCTCAGTATCTTCATGTTTGACTCTGAATGTTTCTTCAATCTTCACGTCTTCACTCTCCTCTTTAATAATCACCATCTTTATTTGTTCCTCAGTATCTTCATGTTTAACTGTGAATGTTTCTTCAATCTTCATGTCTACACTCTCCTCTTTAATAAATGCCATCTTTATAATAGTGTCACGTCAGTGGCTTCACAAATTCAGTTTTTTTTCTGTGTGTTTGGACACCTTTTCCTGTTTAAGAAAAGAGAATAATTAATAGAAAAAAAAATCCAAACTAAAGCTATAGTTGCATCTCAACTAGCTCCCTAGTTCAGTAAGTAGTAAAGTCAGCACACTGGTAAGGGAGTCAGTCAGAGTAATGGCCTTAAATAACCTGAGAAGAAACAAGCAAAAATATAGCTGCAAGCAGCGATTACCGGGGTTCAAGCATTTTAAGGCCTAAGGTGGTATGCTTTTAGGGTCTAGGCCGACCTGGATGTATATCTGACAGTGAAACACATCGAAAATGGACAATAGGCTCACAGACACACACACACAAACACATACACATAGAAATGAAATGGTTAAACTATCATATTAATAATCATTAAGCTTGCTTACACACACACACACAGACACACTCATACACGGACATACATGCACACATATTTTGTTGCAGATATAGATATTTGAAATAAATGACAGGTGACAATACTTTTTTTGCAAGTCTTCTCTTTTTAAGAGTTTATATAATCATTTTCAGGTTTCTCTGTGATCATTAGTGGTGCAACGGATCACAAAACTCACGGTTCGGATCACGGTTCGGATTTTGAGTCACGGATCGGATCATTTTTCGGATCAGCAAAAAAAAGTTGCTTTACTACTAAAGTCAGTAATAAACCAAGAACAATTACACAAATTAATTAGATTTTCAACCAATAGATAGATTTCCAGCCTACAACATAAAATTATAAATAAAGACAGTAACAGTAGTATTCAGGTGCAGAAATGTAAAAATTAAGTGTAAAACACAATAATGCTTACTGCATAAGTTAAATACAGATGATTAGCAGACAGAAGCAGGTATTATAGGCTGCTGTCGCTTTAAGACTAAATGCACGGACCAAATACTGACACACATCCGGTTTCTTTCTCGGCTGTATACGTTAACTTAAGACATAGCTGACTGTGTTTACCAGAATACATGCCAAAACGGGTATTTTAACATAACTTTGTGTGTGTGTATGTATCCATCCGTTGAGGCGTTGTCTGAAACGCGGTATCTAAATCACGCCTCTCTTTCTCACGCGCTCTCTCTGCGTGTGCGCGCATCAGTGTGTGCGGCAGCGGCTGAGCGCAGAAACGGAGCGCGTGCAAATGATAAACTTTCACTCTATGTTAAACTTATCAGTTGATCCGCGAATCACATGCGTGCCGAACCGTGGGGACTGGTCCGTACGGATCACGGATCATCTACAATCCGTTGCACCCCTAGTGATCATAATATGGCAAAATTGTAAAAACTGACATATCTGTATGAACAAAATGGTAAACTTGAATTAAATGTGATTTTAAATGTCATAGCAGTGATTTTATAATATCTCCATAAGAAAACGTATGAACACTACTGTTTTAGTGTTTCATAAGCCCATTAGTGGTCTTCCGCTGCCATCTAGTGGTTATAAATAGCTATTTTTCACACAACACTGTGCTTTCAACATTTATAACTATTATAGTGTTATTTTTAGTCCAATCTCTCAAATTTTGCATGCTTGTTTAGAATAAAATTATGCATAATTTTACACAGTTTGTGGGCTTTCTTTTAGTATTAATAGGCCTTTGGGTACACTAAGTAAATAACATATTTTAAAATGACCGGTTCATAGTTGTCCAAATGCAAATGTTCAACATTGTTTTGATAATTATTGACCTAGGGAGTCTAGAGAACAGTACTGCACTGATTTGATTGATTTTGAGTTAAAAACTGAAGGCTAGTTGACAAAAGCATGTTTCTTAAATAATCTCAAATACTTAAAGAACAGTGATCCTAGAGGCAAAGTTGATCAGAATGAGAAGATTCTATAATGTCTATAGTACCATATTAAACTGTAAAATTACTGTAAAAAGCATAATTATAATTCAGATACAAGTTTTCAAAAAACAAAAATTTTGGAAAATGATAAACTTTACATTTCAGCCTTTAAATAATTTTTAAGAAAATGGATAAGTCAAAAGTATTAATAATATTGATTTGAACAATTATTATCAATAAATTATTATATAAATTAAATAACATGAATTAGGGGTATCTTGATATTTTCTGGGATTTTATCGATAATGATAATTAGATGATATTTTGCTGAGTGTGTTATTGTGCTGATATCTAAAAGATTACCGTGGACAGCTGATTTTTTTTGATATTCTTCATATTCTGTGTGGTCAGTTCACAGCAGTGATAGAAATGAGTCTTTTCCAACAAGTTTTATGGGCATTTTTACCTTTAAGCCATTTTTTTCTAAAAGTGTGCATCATCTTTTGAGTCAAATTCTTGCATTTGGGCTGTTACCAAGCAGATGAAATCAGTATCAACAAAATTTATCTTTGCAATGCATATGAAGAGGCATTTAGATGTATTTACACACTGTTTAATGCAGCTCAGAGGGACACAGAATGCTAACCTGCAGTTACAAATGCATAAATTATGTTTTGATATTTGAAACATAAAACGTTAAACTGATTTTTGAAATTATTTAAAAAAAAATGAAGATACTTTAAATGTGAAATTAAAACGGCCAATAGGTGGCAGTAAGTCCGTGTTAATAAGTGAGTCATTGCGACTGAACCAAATCATTTAAACGTTGATTCATTCAGGAACGAATCACTGTCATGTTGCTCAGAGACACAAAACAGTGCTGTGGCTGTGTTAGGAATTAGAAATAGAGCAAAAGCAGGAAATATGGTGTCTAAAACAAGTCTCTTAATATTAACTTCTTGTTTATTGAACTGTTGCATAAAATCAAAATCACATTTGTAATCATGCTGATTTTTGGAGAAAAAAACGGCACTCTTCGTGTGATATTAACTATATGAAATGGTATAAATATAGGCTATACATTTTCTGCCTCCATATATTAAATTACGTGATCATTCTAAATGTATTTTAATAGACTGAATCATGCAGTGAAACTCGTACGCGCACTAGTTTAACCTGTTAACTGATTCATTCTCTGCAGCAGGTGTCGCCTTTGGCTGAAATATAACGGTTTTCCCGGCAAAGACAGAACATTTATTTATTTATTGGTTTATTTAACAGGGACAATGCAGTATAACATTGCTACAATTTCAAGCAGCCGATGCTCCACATATAGGCTTCTAGCCAAAGGCTAATTTGCAGCCCCAGTCCCTGGTTAGGCTTTTTTAACAACAGGAAGACAATAATCACAAAAAAAACCAAGCAAAAGTAAAAGCAAAAAAATAAAATAAAAAATAATAAAAGCTGAGACAAACCTGCTTTTGTTTGAACCACTTTTTCAAATTTCTTTGAAAAATGTTCAGATCTGTTTGCATTTTCAGTTCAACTGGCAGGCTCTTCCAAAGCAGTGTACCTTGAACTGAAAATGTGGATTGTGCAAATTTAGTTTTTCTCTTTGGCACTGTACAATTCTGATTAGTTGCACCTCTTGTAGTGATCCCCTTACTACTCTGTTTTGATATTAATTGGCATATAATTTCTGGAGCAAGATTATTTACACATTTAAAAACCATTTTAATAAGAGACAAATTAATAAGATTTTCAAAACTAAGCAAACTATATTTTTGTACAATATTACAATGATGCCATCTATTTGGTTTCTTATCCAAAATGTTTAGTGTTTGTTTATATAGAGATCTAACAGGTTTGATAGTCAGTTGAGAAACCTGACTCCAGACAGTCACACAATAAGATAAATGCGAAAAGACCATTGCGTGCATGTATAACTTTGCTGCTTTTAGAGATATGTAGGGTCTAATCATGTAAAAACAATTCAGATTTGTTCTGATTGTTCTACACAGCCTCTTTACATGCATATCAAATTTCAAATGAGAATCTAAAATAACACCTAAATATTTAAAATTGTTAACTGTCTCTATTGCCTTTTGATTGATCTTAATTATAAAACCACTCATTTCCTTCCTTCTAATTGAAAAACACATTGAGACAGTTACATGATGAAATGAAATCATAGCCTTTTGAAGTTTAATCGCCATATTCAGCCATATCGCAATTCTGGTGTTTCCGTCTCCAAATTTAAGACCTCTTGAAATCATAATTAAGACTTTCTTGTACAATTTAAGACTTTTTAAGGTCTTAAAGGTGCTGTATGTAGGATTGACACCCAGCGGTTGAACTAGATATTGCAGTCCAAATTCAAAATATTGGAGACGTTTTTTTTCACCAACCCCTCCTCCTCAGACTCAGACGCACGCGCAGGTTGCCAGATTAACAACACCATCAGGAACGAGCGCACATGACGATGAATGAAATGAAATACACGGCGTTTTCCGCCAACTGGCAACCCGGGGTGCCGAAATACAATTGGGTAAACTGGCAGTGGGCGGGGTTTCACAAACCATAACAAACACAGACATTCCGGGCCGGAACGCTCATTTTCAAAGAAGGATTACTAACTATAGCATTGTTTTTCAGATAAACAAGTATGTTAACTTAGCATGTTTCTTAAATATCTGCAAGCATATTATGGTATTTTTATGCTTTAGTAGAGTCAAAATCCTACATACAGCACCTTTAAATTTGATACAACTAAATTTAAGACTTTTTAAGACCCCGCAGAAACCCTGGTTAAACACATCCAAAATGGAGAATAGGCTCACAGACACACAACATACATACACACACACTGACATTAAATGATTTAACTAGTATATTAATACTCTATAAGCATATTTACACACACACACAGACAGACAGACATACATGCACACACATTTTGTTGCAGAGATATATATTTGAAATAAATGATAAGTGACAATACTTATTGCAAGTCTTCTCTTTTTAAGAGTTTATGTCATTTTCAGGTTTTACTTGTATCATAATCTGGCATAATTGTAAAAACTGATATGTCTCTATAAACAAAATGGTAAACTTTGACTAAATGTGATTTCAAATGTTATAACAATGGTTTTATAATATCTAAGCATGAATCCATCAAACCTATGAACAGTACTGTTAAAGTTAGTTCAGTGGTTCTCAAACCTCTCCATGAAGTACCCCCAGCACTGCACATTTTGTATGTCTCCCTATATTTGATAAACCCACTTCAGGTCTTACAGTCTCCACTGATGAGTTGAATCAGGTGTGATAGATTAGGGAGACATATATGTGCAGGGCTGGGGTACTCCAGGACAGGTTTGAGAACCACTGAGTTAGTTGAATGAGCCCATTAGTGGTCTTCCACTGCCATCTAGTGGTTATAAATTGCAATTTCTCATACAACACTGTGTTTTAAATATTATAGTGTTATTTTTTTGCCCAATCTCTCTTAAAATGTTGCATGCTTGTTTAGAATGAAATTATGCATAATTTGACACAGTTTTGAGAATTTGAGGGCTTTCTTTTAGGATTCATAGGCCTTTGGGTACACTATGTAAAGAATATATTATAAAATGACCGATTTATAGTTGTCCAAATGCATATGTTCAACATTTATTGATAATTATTGACCTAGAGAGTCTAGAGAATAGTACTGCACTGATTTTTATTGATTTTGATTTTAAAAACCATGTCTAGTTCACTAGTTCAATTAGTTTTTTTAAATAATCTCAAATATTTAATGAACAGTTTGATTGACAGCATTGGTGCCAGAGGCAAAGTTGTTCAGAACGAGGAGATCTATCATATGATATGAAGATCTAGTGTTTCTGGGAATATATGAACATGTTCTACAATTTGAGGTCATTTTCTATAGAAAAATTGTGTTTTTGGTGGCTTTCCTGTAGCTCAAATAGTAGAGCATGACGCTAGCAACGCCAAGATCATGGGTTCGATTCCCAGGGAAAGTAAGAGCTGATAAAAAAAAATGTAAAACTAACTTGAATGCAATGTAAGTCGCTTTGGATAAAAGCGTCTGCTAAATGCATAAATGTAAATGTAAACATGGAGGCCTTTTTACTGTTATAGCGCCACCTATGGTCCAATCTCCATGAAACTTTGCAAGTTTTCGTCTAGGTTTTATAGGCTTCTGGGTATATTTGGCCACACACCCTTTTTAATGACCCCGTTATAGCTAACCAAAGGACAAAATTCAATATTTTTTTGGTAAGTATTGATCTAGAGAGTCCAGAGATTATTACTGCAGTGGTTTGATTGAGAAAAAAACTCATTAGCGCCAACTAGTGGCCGATTTCTTTCAAAATTCTTACAGACCTTTAGGGCCATGGGTTGAACATGCTCACCGAGTTTCGTTCCGATCGACCTCCATTAACCTTGTCTAATAGGTGCTCAAACTTCATTGGCCGATGGCGGCCATGTTTTTTGAGATACGCCAATGTCCTCATAGGTAGTTATGGCACATTGGACCAAGACACTGCATACCAATTTACAGGTCATTTTAAATAATTCCTGCGTAGTTATAGCTGTTTTTAATGTTTTTTCCATCTTATAGCGCCACCAAGTGGTAGAGCTGCGCATTTTTTTATTATTTGACCATAGATTGAGCTCTTACACGTGTACCGAGTTTGGTGAAGATATCTCATTTCGTTCACGAGTTATAGCCTTTTTCGTAAAATTGGCCCTCCACTTTCGAACGTTTTTGCGCCCCATTGCGACAGCGAGTCGAAATGTCAACTTTTTTTGATAATTATTGATATTCACTGTCCATAGATTTTTCTACACTGGTTTGGTTCAGATTGGGCGAAAAAACTAGGACTAGTTCGCAAAAGTAAGTTTTGGACATTTTACGGAAAAACCGGACCTCGCAGTGCGAATCTGATTGTTTGGGCTTTTGACCTCCACGACCCAAGGACATTTTTTTAGAGTCTATGACAAGCGGTTTCGGAGCTATTAGCGATATCGCATTTTTGTTCGCTGTAGCGCCCCCCCATAGGCCTATTGGGGCGAGTCTTTGCGCCTGAGTAGCGAGCCAATCTACTACCTTCTGACAAAGTTTCAGCTCTCTAGGCCTTACGGTTTGTTCTGTACGACAAATTTGTCATGCAGCTTCCTATTTGGTATTTACTAATTCAAGTTTATTTTATTTGTATAGCGCTTTTTACGAATTTGTAGGTTATATTTAATAAATTCCACTTTCACGAAAACGTTTACAGTTGATTTGTAAATCAGTCATTCTTGAGACGTGGGACAAAACATGTCCAGCAATTGTAACTGCTATCAGGTTTAAAAAATATATATATATTTTCAGTTGTAAATGTTATGGGAATTAATAATAGAATGTATTTAACACGATTATCCCCTTCAATTTAATTATATCATTATTATGTGAAATCTATGTGTCCACAGAGAAGGGTTCAATCAATCATATGCAGTAAAATGGACAAAAATGTTTTGTTAATGATGAAAAAATCCTTGTTTTATCAAAAGTAACACTTCATAATATCTCATATCAAAGCAAGGTTGTATTTCAATGACACATGCATGTTTGATAAGGATTCAAAGTTGTGTCCCCACTTTTTGTCACCACCGTCAGACATTCATTAAAATGTAATACAATCGGGGAATATCAGGTGCAGCTGTCACTCTAAAGGACCCCCTTGCCACATTTCACCTCTGCAGAGTACATCAATGTCAGACAGACTCTGGTCAGTTTTATAGTTTTAGAATATTTTAAATCCTAATGTTAATATTTCCTGGTCACAATCATGATATGTCAACACCATCTTCCAATTTCTGAGGAAATGATTTGAAATATTTAGATAATTTTATTCTCCTGAAGCAGGTTCCATTAGCATCTAACATCAACAGAAAAACAAAACAAAATGGCTACTACATGAACATTTGTTTTGTGAAAGAAATGCCAAATTTGTCAACAATTTTGTGTTCCAATAATATATCAAAATACTTAAATGTGATTCTTGAATTAGGGCTGTGACGGTATGGGATTTTTTATTACCGTGGTGAAGCATCAACAAATATCGTGGTTTGGCGGTTAATCGCACGAACCCCCAAATCCTGATGACTAATGACTAATGACTTTTGATCAAGAATGCATGCAGCTTGTAAATGAATGTGGAAATTAATAATAATAAAGTAGTTTTCTTTATTATTAAAACAGCTAATTATATAAACAATAATAACTAAATAATATTTATTTCTATAACTTTTTTCGATATCCTTTAAGTTTAATAGGAATTATGGAACAGTCTTTATTATCGTTTGTAACCCATTCTTTGTACAATAAATTATTAAAAGAATAACGACCTGAGCAAGCTGCGGAGACAACAAGCGAGCTCAACATGCCCCATGCTTAGTTCTGCTGAGTTGTGCTAAACTTCGATTCCTATTTCTTTAGACATTGTTTTTCGGGTAACAGTCCGTGGATATAAACGCAACTTGTTGAAAAATTTGTTTGTTGAAATGCATCGTTTGTAACAGCAAATTAGGATGTCATTAATATTATTTAACTAATACTACATTAGTAGTATTTACTACATTTAGGCTACATTTATAATAACAACCTTTCTAAAGTGCAACATAAAAGAGGCTTTTTTTTCTGATTTGGGTTTTTCAAAGTGCAACATAAAAAGGGAACATCAGGCTAGTTCGGCTGTTGTACAACTACTGGAACGCTTAAGTGAGACTGTTTTTTTTAGTCCCGCTCCCGCGAGCTTATATTCAGCACTCGCACCCACCCGCTCCTGCTATATATTCACTCTTTGTTCACCCGCTGTCCGCTTAGAATAATTTTCTTCCTAACCCGACCGTTCCCGCTAAATATATTAATCCCGCGTCCCAAGAAATCTGGTCGGGTCCCGCGGAATGCAGACCTCTAGCTTCTTCCTGCAAATACCATGCAAAAAAAGTGCGGTGATGACATTAACACCGCGGTCGGCATCTCATTGCGGTAATGCGGTTATCGTCACAGCCCTATCTTGAATAAAAGCTTAATAAACAATAACATACTCACTGTTTGTTTTAATACAGTAATCGATTGGTTCAATGTATTTGATAGTTAAAACGGTCACCACCGTCAGATGTGTCAACTCCGTCAGAGGAATATTTTGATATTTCATTATGATATTTTATATTTGTTGAGGAATTGTTGGTCACATGTGAAAGTGCAATCTGTCTGCTAACATGAGAATGTGTTTTGAAATGTTAAAAACATCTTGAATACTGTTAAAGATAAAGTTGAAATTATATTACACAGTCCAAGGTAAAAAGCACATTTTGTTAAAAAAAAGAGAAAAGCTGGGAGGTTGTATCAAAGCATAGCTCAGTAGCTTAAGATACATAAATGTAGTTTCATTTGTCTGAATACAAGGTTTTATTTTTTTGTCCCACTTCTCAAGAATGACTGAAATGTCATTATTGCATTTACACTGTTTTCACCTCAGCGTGCGGTGATTCAAAACAGTGAATCATTTCAGTTGACTCGGATCCGAAAAGCTCCCATTCTTCATCATTTCTCGCCAGCGACTGAACTCGTGTTTATGATGAACTGATTTACTGTAGCTATGGGGAGTGATATGAGGCGACTGAACTCGTGTTTATGATGAACTGATTTACTGTAGCTATGGGGAGCGATATGAGACGACTGAACTCGTGTTTATGATGAACTGATTTACTGTATGGGGAGCGATATGAGACGACTGAACTCGTGTTTATGATGAACTGATTTACTGTATGGGGAGCGATAAGAGACGACTGAACTCGTGTTTATGATGAACTGATTTACTGTATGGGGAGCGATACGAGACGACTGAACTCGTGTTTATGATGAACTGATTTACTGTATGAGGAGCGATACGAGACGACTGAACTCGTGTTTATGATGAACTGATTTACTGTATGGGGAGCGATACGAGACGACTGAACTCGTGTTTATGATGAACTGATTTACTGTATGGGGAGCGATATGAGACGACTGAACTCGTGTTTATGATGAACTGATTTACTCTATGGAGAGCGATACGAGACGACTGAACTCGTGTTTATGATGAACTGATTTACTCTATGGAGAGCGATACGAGACGACTGAACTCGTGTTTATGATGAACTGATTTACTCTATGGAGAGCGATACGAGACGACTGAACTCGTGTTTATGATGAACTGATTTACTGTATGGGGAGCGATATGAGACGACTGAACTCGTGTTTATGATGAACTGATTTACTGTATGGGGAGCGATACGAGGCGACTGAACTCGTGTTTATGATGAACTGATTTACTGTATGGAGAGCGATATGAGACGACTGAACTCGTGTTTATGATGAACTGATTTACTGTATGGGGAGCGATATGAGACGACTGAACTCGTGTTTATGATGAACTGATTTACTGTATGGGGAGCGATACGAGACGACTGAACTCGTGTTTATGATGAACTGATTTACTGTATGGGGAGCGATAAGAGACGACTGAACTCGTGTTTATGATGAACTGATTTACTGTATGGGGAGCGATACGAGACGACTGAACTCGTGTTTATGATGAACTGATTTACTGTATGAGGAGCGATACGAGACGACTGAACTCGTGTTTATGATGAACTGATTTACTGTATGGGGAGCGATACGAGACGACTGAACTCGTGTTTATGATGAACTGATTTACTGTATGGGGAGCGATATGAGACGACTGAACTCGTGTTTATGATGAACTGATTTACTCTATGGAGAGCGATACGAGACGACTGAACTCGTGTTTATGATGAACTGATTTACTCTATGGAGAGCGATACGAGACGACTGAACTCGTGTTTATGATGAACTGATTTACTCTATGGAGAGCGATACGAGACGACTGAACTCGTGTTTATGATGAACTGATTTACTGTATGGGGAGCGATATGAGACGACTGAACTCGTGTTTATGATGAACTGATTTACTGTATGGGGAGCGATACGAGGCGACTGAACTCGTGTTTATGATGAACTGATTTACTGTATGGAGAGCGATATGAGACGACTGAACTCGTGTTTATGATGAACTGATTTACTGTATGGGGAGCGATAGGAGACGACTGAACTCGTGTTTATGATGAACTGATTTACTGTATGGGGAGCGATACGAGACGACTGAACTCGTGTTTATGATGAACTGATTTACTGTATGGGGAGCGATACGAGACGACTGAACTCGTGTTTATGATGAACTGATTTACTGTATGGAGAGCGATATGAGGCGACTGAACTCGTGTTTAGGATGAACTGATTTACTGTATGGGGAGCGATACGAGGCGACTGAACTCGTGTTTATGAACTGATTTACTGTATGAGGAGCGATATGAGACGACTGAACTCGTGTTTATGATGAACTGATTTACTGTATGAGGAGCGATATGAGACGACTGAACTCGTGTTTATGATGAACTGATTTACTGTATGGGGAGCGATACGAGACGACTGAACTCGTGTTTATGATGAACTGATTTACTGTATGGGGAGCGATATGAGACGACTGAACTCGTGTTTATGATGAACTGATTTACTGTATGAGGAGCGATATGAGACGACTGAACTCGTGTTTATGATGAACTGATTTACTGTATGAGGAGCGATATGAGGCGACTGAACTCGTGTTTATGATGAACTGATTTACTGTATGAGGAGCGATATGAGGCGACTGAACTCGTGTTTATGATGAACTGATTTACTGTATGGGGAGCGATATGAGGCGACTGAACTCGTGTTTATGATGAACTGATTTACTGTATGGGGAGCGATACGAGACGACTGAACTCGTGTTTATGATGAACTGATTTACTGTATGAGGAGCGATACGAGACGACTGAACTCGTGTTTATGATGAACTGATTTACTGTATGGGGAGCGATAGGAGACGACTGAACTCGTGTTTATGATGAACTGATTTACTGTATGGGGAGCGATACGAGACGACTGAACTCGTGTTTATGATGAACTGATTTACTGTATGGGGAGCGATACGAGACGACTGAACTCGTGTTTATGATGAACTGATTTACTGTATGAGGAGCGATATGAGACGACTGAACTCGTGTTTATGATGAACTGATTTACTGTATGAGGAGCGATATGAGGCGACTGAACTCGTGTTTATGATGAACTGATTTACTGTATGGGGAGCGATACGAGACGACTGAACTCGTGTTTATGATGAACTGATTTACTGTATGGGGAGCGATATGAGACGACTGAACTCGTGTTTATGATGAACTGATTTACTGTATGGGGAGCGATATGAGACGACTGAACTCGTGTTTATGATGAACTGATTTACTGTATGGGGAGCGATATGAGGCGACTGAACTCGTGTTTATGATGAACTGATTTACTGTATGGAGAGCGATATGAGGCGACTGAACTCGTGTTTAGGATGAACTGATTTACTGTATGGGGAGCGATACGAGACGACTGAACTCGTGTTTATGATGAACTGATTTACTGTATGGGGAGCGATATGAGACGACTGAACTCGTGTTTATGATGAACTGATTTACTGTATGGGGAGCGATACGAGACGACTGAACTCGTGTGTAGGAGCCATACATCGGGTTTGATTAGTCTTTTGTGATATTTCTTCTCTCCTTCTATACTGTGTATGTGCACGTGCGGTGTGACGTCATTTGTAACTATGGCACTGTGAGGGGGTGTGGTGTATATATTAGCGTGTGTGTTCACCTGGGACTTGGCGGGTTGTTTGGAGCATGGCTGCTGGGTGAGCATGGGGAAAAACTTTCTTTTGACCGTCACTACTGTCAATGACGTTACTACCATCACTATTTGCTGTTGATGTATTTTCCTTCGACTGAATGCATCTACCAAAGTAAGTGATTGGTGTTAATTCTTTCTGCTGGTGAAACGGAGTAATAAAATAATATCTGATGTAATGCTTCTGTGTGACGCGTCTTTAGTATAATCTCCTCGTGTCTTAGCCTGCTGCGGCTTTTGGTTTTTTGAGTATATGCCGCTACATTGTGTCAAAAGAAAGTTTTACGAAGCGCGGTTTAAAACGTATTGTTGGTTAACGCTGGATTGTTAAGCGATAGACGTGAACGCGCATTTGTCTCGTGTAAAACTTATTTCATTCACAAATTTCTCATTTTTTTTGACTACTACAGCCGTTTTTATTTGAAAAGTACACTGTAAACAATGTGGAACGCTGGTCAAAAAAGGATTGTATTCCCTGCTAGGCTTAGCGGTACTTTCACATAAGGTGATCGTACTGGTATGTTTGTTTTAATACCCTTTGTAGTATTTTGGTTTGTGCATCAAGCGGGTGAAGCATTGCGCTTGGGAGTGCCGCCGTAGTTCTGGTCCCAAGACGGTTAGTCTGGTTCGAGACTATCGGTATACAGGTACATAAATACCCACCGCTAGTATGCACAGAAGACTAGGGTTGAGTTTAGCTTAGCTTTTGTGGATAATTTAGAGGGAAACAAAGACCAATGCATCGTATCTTGTTTTTGAGTGGAAAGTTAAAGTATGCTGTGTTAAGTGTCATTAGCAGATATTTTTTTGTGATTTGTTTTGGATTATTTTGCAGATAAAATGGAGTTGAGTGATACCAGGTTGAAAGAGAAAAGGCAAATATCATTGACACCTAGGGCTTTTGAATATAAATTGGGAATGCTCCAAGAAGAACGTCAAACAAAAATAAGAAAGATTAAAGGTGCAATTAAAGATATTAAAGACTTAATGCAAAGTGCTGATAGTGTTGAATATATACGGTCACACCTTGAAAATATATCAAGCCTGTTTAATGAAGCAAGTCATCTTCATGGTGTTGTGATTTCTATGATCCCACCTGAAGAACAAGAAAAACAGAATGTTTGGTTTGATAGCATTGAAAAACATAAAACCGCTTTTGTGGAAGAGACAAATAAATGGCTGTTGAATACGCCAGACATATCTGTAAAGGGCGTTGATGCCCCATTACGATCTACCGTTTCCAATGCTAATGAGGCCCATATATCTAGAATTATGGAAAATACAGAAGAAGATGATATTAGGCCAAGTGATAGCGTTTCTAATGTGTCCGTGAGGTCAAAGAAACGTAGTACAGTGGTGAGTAAATCTATGTCTACTGCATCATCAGCTAGAATGAGGGCTGAGGCTGAGACAGCTGCTCTTAAGGCTCGTCAAAGGCTGCTGAGTCAGAAGCATGCCTTGGAAGAACAGCAGGAACTGTTGAGGAGGAAGAAGGAGGAGCTCGATTTAGACATGGAGCTGCAGCATCTATGGCTAAAGTAAGCGTGTTCAAAGCTTCAGAAGTATCTTGTGCGTCTCATGCATCTGTGAGATCAGATGGGATGAATTCCTATATGGAAAAAGAAAAAAAAACACAGTTAAGCCAGGGCGCTGCAACATTTGTTCCTGAGTTTAACACTCAACCATCGGCTGCAGAGGCTGGAGATGAAGCTTTGCTTTCAGGTTATGCTGCTGTGAGGCCCAAGATATACAACAAAATTGGGCTGCCTGCTGTTGTGACCAGAGATTATTCATCTACTTTATCTTTTCAGCCTGCTGTCACGAATAATGCTGGTCTCCCCACTCTGTCAGAGGGTGCTTTTCATCCACCAGTTACACGCCTTCAATATGAAGCTGCACCTGTAACAGTGAATAACTCTGATCATCGTTTTCTTAAAGTTTTGGAAAGACAAAATCAAATTACATCTTTACTGATTGGGCAACAGTCACTTTTTCTATTACCCAAGCAAGACTTACAAGTTTTCGACGGAGATCCACTGGAGTATCAAACCTTCATAAGAGGATTTGAACACAACATAGAAGGAAGAACACAAAGTCAAAAGGACTGTTTATATTTCCTTGAGCAGTATACAAGAGGTCAGCCCAGGGATTTGGTCCGAAGCTGTCAACATCTGCCACTGTCTCATGGATATACTAAGGCAAAGTCATTACTTCAGGAACATTTTGGCGATCCATTCAAAGTAGCCTCTGCTTATATGGATAAGGTGCTTTCATGGCCGATGGTTAAAGCTGAAGATATCAAGGCTTTGCGGGCCTACAGTTTCATGTTACAGGAGTGTTGCAACTCCATGGGGACCGCCGTAAGTGACTTGAATGTACCTACAAATATGCAGACTATTGTGAGAAAGCTGCCTTATAAGTTGCGGGATTATTGGAGAAGTGTGGCTGGTGATATTCAGGAGAAGTTTCATCGTAGAGCTACATTTTTGGACATAGTGGAGTTTGTTGAGAGACAGGTCAAGATAGCAAGTGATCCTCTCTTTGGAAACATCCAAGATACAACTGTGACAGAAAGAAAAGAATTAAAAATGGTCAAGTCTCAAACTGGTTCGAAGGCTAGAGGCAGTAGCTTTGCCACTGCTGTAGCACCACCTGCTGAGAAGAAAGTAGAGTCTATGAATAAAAGGGAGAAGAATTCACTAGTGAAAGCTTGTTTGTTTTGTGGAGCTGGACATTCGTTGGATGTTTGTCTTCTTTTGGATAAAAGGACTCAAGATGAAAAAATGTCTTTTTTGAAGGAGAACCGTATGTGCTTTGGATGCCTGTGCGTTGGGCACATGAGTAAGGATTGCAGAAAACGACTGATATGTAGAATATGCAATTATAGACACCCTACGTTGTTGCATATCCACCACAAAGCTAAACAAAAGAGTTCAACTCAGGCCTTCGGTGGCTTGGAAATGACCAGAGAAGGTGCTGTGGTGTCAGTTCAGTCCAGTGGTTTGACTGGGGCCGGTAAACAGGACTGCACGCTCTCTATTTTGCCTGTTCAGGTGAGATCCAAGAGAGGGCAAGAGACTTTTGTCACGTATGCGTTTTTTGGATCCAGGGAGTACTTCTTCGTTTTGTACAGAGCGACTCATGAATCGGCTTAATCTTACAGGAAAGAAACTGGGAATTCTCCTTCGAACTATGGACAAGAGAAAGTGGTGGACAGTTATAAGCTGTCAGACTTGGAAGTAGCCGGATTAGATTCGGATAACTTTTTTGGCCTGCCTGAGGTTTTCACTCAGAAGAGTATGCCTGTTTATCGAGGTAATATTCCATGCTCGAAAGACCTCAAAAGATGGTCGTATCTGAGAAAATTAAAATTGCCAGAGATCGATGCTGATGTAGATCTTCTGATCGGCAATAACGTCCCTCAAGCTCTGGAACCGTGGGAAGTGATTCGTGCAGAGAATGGGGGACCTTATGCAATTAAGACCATTCTGGGTTGGACCGTAAATGGTCCGCTCCGAGGAGATAATCAGATCAGTGATCAGTGTTTGCAGCCCAACATCACAGTTAATCGTATCTCTGTGGCAAGACTTGATGAGCTTTGGGAGAAGCAACTGAAGGTGGATTTTCCTGAAAATCTGCAGGATGAACAACCTGGTCAGTCGAGAGAGGATAAGCACTTCATTGAGTCAGTTTCCGAATCTGCCAAGTTTAGCGATGGTCATTACAGTATCGGTTTGCCGGTAAGACAAAAATACCTAAAAATGGCTAACAATAAACCAGTTGCAGAACAGCGTGCATTGAGTCTCAAAAGACGTTTGAATAAAGATCCATCTTTTTGTTCCGACTATATTGCATTCATGTCCAAGATGCTGGCTGATGGTTATGCTGAGAGAGTTCCGCATGAGCATCTGACTCGTAGTGATGGAAGAGTGTGGTATTTACCACACCATGGGGTGTATCATCCTAAAAAGAAAAAACTGCGGGTAGTTTATGATTGTGGAGCCACATTCCAGGGGACATCTCTGAATTCACAGTTGTTTCAAGGACCAGATCTCACAAATTTGTTGGTGGGAGTCCTCACAAGATTCCGCAAAGAACCTGTGGTGCTTATGGCAGATATAGAGGCCATGTTCCATCAGGTCAGGGTTCCAGCTGAAGACTCTGACTTGTTGAGATTTCTGTGGTGGCCCAGTGGAGATTGCAGTCAGGATTTAGTGGAGTACAGAATGATGGTGCATCCGTTCGGTGCTACTTCCTCTCCTAGTTGCGCTTGTTTTGCTTTGAGAAAATGTGCTGAAGACAATCAAAAGTGCTTCAGTTCTGCGGCAGTTAACACCATCCTATACCATTTCTATGTTGATGATTGTTTAGTGTCTGTTGGCTCTGAAGAGGAAGCAGTATCTTTATGTCAAGAGCTTAGTGCCTTATGTGCTGAAGGTGGTTTTAAGCTCACAAAATGGATTAGTAATCGACGTAATGTCCTCGCTGGAATTCCGCCGGAAGAGCGAGCCAAAGAGGTAAAAGATTTGGATCTGGATAAAGATTCTTTGCCCGTTGAGCGTGCCTTGGGTGTGCGATGGTGTGTCGAATCTGACTCATTTAAGTTTAAAATCGTACTTAAAACTCACCCACTCACAAGAAGAGGAATCCTGTCCATGGTTAGTTCGATTTATGACCCTCTTGGTTTCGTGGCCCCTGTCGTTTTATCTGCCAAGAAAATCCTCCAAGACCTGTGCAGGAGACGTTTGGGATGGGATGATCCTTTGCCCTCTTCTGTTGTCAGAGAATGGATGGATTGGCTGGAAGACCTTCATGACCTTGAAAATTGGGAGGTCAATAGGTGCTTAAAACCTGTGTACTGTGGTCGTCTTGTCTCTGCTCAGCTACACCATTTTGCAGATGCAAGTGAGGAAGGGTTTGGGACTGTGACTTATTTGTTGCTCCATGACAATAATGGACGAACTCACAGTGCATTTGTAATGGGAAAGGCACGTGTAGCTCCTCTTAAACTTGTCACTATTCCTCGGATGGAGCTGACTGCCGCGGTGGTGGCTAGCAGAATGGACAAGTTGTGGAGGAAGGAGCTGCAAATGGACCTTGAAGAGTCGGTCTTTTGGACGGACAGCACTTCTGTTTTGAAATATATAAAAAATGAGACATCTAGATTTAAGATCTTCATAGCAAACAGAGTGTCTGAAATATTGAAAACATCTAACGTATCGCAGTGGAGGTACGTGAATACATCAAACAACCCTGCGGATCTAGCTTCCAGAGGTGTTAAAGTTCAGTCATTTTTAAAGACTGATGCTTGGCTCTGTGGCCCTGATTTTCTTCATGAGCCTGAGTACAGGTGGCCCGAAAATCCTGAGACCTTGGAAAGCTCTCTTTTTGGAGACCCAGAGGTCAAGGCTGTGGCGGTGAACGCTGCTCAAGTTGAGCAGGTTAGTCCGGTGGAGAAGCTCATTGGTTACTTTTCCTCCTGGTTCCGTCTTAAGAGGGCAGTTGGTTGGTTTCTCAAGTTTAAGATCTTGCTCCTATCCTTGGTGCGACATCGAAAGTTGCTGAGAAAAAACCTTTCTAATTTGAATCTAAGTACTGATCAGCTGGAGAAAAAGCTACAGGTTCAAATGGAAGGTGTTAAGTCTCAAGTGCCAAAGGATGTTTTATCTTTAGAGGATATGGTCATGGCAGAGTTAAACATTATCCGTTTCTGTCAAAAAATAAGGTTTCCGGAGGAATTGTTCTATTTGAAGAAAGGAGAGTGTGTAAGAAGGACAAGTCATCTCTACAAGCTCAACCCGATCATGGATGGTGATCTCATTAGGGTTGGAGGACGGCTCAGTAGAGCAGCAATGCCACTTGAAGCAAAACATCCAGTTATACTGGCTAAAGATCAACACATTTCTAATCTCATCCTTGCTCATGTACATCAAGAAACAGGCCATGGTGGACGAAACCATATGCTTTCTCATTTACGTCAGAAGTATTGGATTACTGGTGCCTGTGTTGCCATCAGAAAGGTTCTGACTAAATGTGTTATCTGTCGTAAACTGTCTGCTTCACCTGGACAGCAGAAAATGGCTGATCTTCCTCACAACAGAATTACTCCTGATGAGCCTCCTTTCAGTCGAGTTGGTTTGGATTGTTTTGGACCATTTGAAGTTAAACGAGGAAGAACTGTGATCAAGAGGTATGGGCTCATTTTTACATGTTTGGCAATACGAGCCATACACCTTGAAGTTCTTTCATCTTTAGACACGGACTCCTTTATTAATGGTTTCAGAAGGTTTATAGCGAGACGTGGACAAGTCCTGGAAATCCGTTCAGACAACGGTACTAATTTCGTGGGCGCTGAACGTGAATTGAGGAAGGCTATTGAGAATCTGAATCATGAACTCATAAATGATGTACTGTTGCAAAAGGGTGTTAAATGGGTTTTTAATTCCCCAGCAGCATCACACCATGGAGGCGCTTGGGAAAGATTAATTCGGTCAGTTCGTAGAGTGCTGAACTCGGTCTTTAAGACTCAGATTCTTGACGAAGAAAGCTTGGCAACGGTATTTTGTGAGGCTGAAGCAATTGTTAACAGTCGTCCAATAACGAAAGCATCTATAGATCCTCAAGATTTAGAGGCATTGACTCCTAATCATCTGCTTTAGCTTAAATCGCGGCCGTTATTGCCTCCAGGATTGTTCAAGAAGGAGGATGTTTATTCTCGTCGTCGCTGGAGACAGGTTCAGTACATGTCGGATTTGTTCTGGAAGCGTTGGGTAAAGGAGTACCTTCCTGGACTTCAGGAGCGCCAGAAGTGGAATTCCGTAAAAAGAAACTTTGTTTCAGGAGATCTGGTGATACTAGTGGATGATATGGCACCTCGAAACACTTGGATTACAGGAAGAATTGTGGATACTGTTCTAGATAAAAATGGACTGGTACGAAGTGTACGGATTAAGACTAAAACTAGCTATCTGAACAGACCAATAACCAAAGTCTGCCTTTTGCAGGAAGCAGAAGGGCAGTGAAGATTTTATACAGTTTGAATGAACTTTGTTATTATTGGACTTTAAAGGACTAATAGTTCATTCTTCATATTCTGATTGGTGTCTGTCTCCCACAAGTAATAGTGGTGGTTAATTATTACTATGAAATAATTTGGGGCCGGAATGTAGGAGCCATACATCGGGTTTGATTAGTCTTTTGTGATATTTCTTCTCTCCTTCTATACTGTGTATGTGCACGTGCGGTGTGACGTCATTTGTAACTATGGCACTGTGAGGGGGTGTGGTGTATATATTAGCGTGTGTGTTCACCTGGGACTTGGCGGGTTGTTTGGAGCATGGCTGCTGGTGAGCATGGGGAAAAACTTTCTTTTGACCGTCACTACTGTCAATGACGTTACTACCATCACTATTTGCTGTTGATGTATTTTCCTTCGACTGAATGCATCTACCAAAGTAAGTGATTGGTGTTAATTCTTTCTGCTGGTGAAACGGAGTAATAAAATAATATCTGATGTAATGCTTCTGTGTGACGCGTCTTTAGTATAATCTCCTTGTGTCTTAGCCTGCTGCGGCTTTTGGTTTTTTGAGTATATGCCGCTACATCGTGTTTATGATGAACTGATTTACTGTATGGGGAGCGATACGAGGCGACTGAACTCGTGTTTATGATGAACTGATTTACTGTATGGGGAGCGATATGAGGCGACTGAACTCGTGTTTATGAACTGATTTACTGTATGGGGAGCGATATGAGACGACTGAACTCGTGTTTATGATGAACTGATTTACTGTATGGGGAGCGATACGAGACGACTGAACTCGTGTTTATGATGAACTGATTTACTGTATGGGGAGCGATATGAGGCGACTGAACTCGTGTTTATGATGAACTGATTTACTGTATGAGGAGCGATATGAGACGACTGAACTCGTGTTTATGATGAACTGATTTACTGTATGGGGAGCGATACGAGGCGACTGAACTCGTGTTTAGGATGAACTGATTTACTGTATGGGGAGCGATATGAGGCGACTGAACTCGTGTTTATGATGAACTGATTTACTGTATGGGGAGCGATATGAGGCGCTGTCGTGTTTATGAAACTGATTTACTGTATGGGAGCGATATGAGGCGACTGAACTCGTGTTTATGATGAACTGATTTACTGTATGGGGAGCGATATGAGGCGACTGAACTCGTGTTTATGATGAACTGATTTACTGTATGGGAGCGATAGAGCGACTGAACTCGTGTTTATGATGAACTGATTTACTGTATGGGGAGCGATATGAGACGACTGAACTCGTGTTTATGATGAACTGATTTACTGTATGGGAGCGATAGAGACGACTGAACTCGTGTTTAGGATGAACTGATTTACTGTATGGGGAGCGATAGAGACGACTGAACTCGTGTTTATGATGAACTGATTTACTGTATGGGGAGCGATAGAGACGACTGAACTCGTGTTTAGGATGAACTGATTTACTGTATTGGGAGCGATATGAGACGACTGAACTCGTGTTTATGATGAACTGATTTACTGTATGGGGAGCGATATGAGGCGACTGAACTCGTGTTTATGAACTGATTTACTGTATGGGGAGCGATATGAGACGACTGAACTCGTGTTTAGATGAACTGATTTACTGTATGGGGAGCGATACGAGACGACTGAACTCGTGTTATGATGAACTGATTTACTGTATGGGAGCGATATGAGACGACTGAACCGTGTTTAGATGAACTGATTTACTGTATGGGGAGCGATACGAGACGACTGAACCGTGTTTAGGATGAACTGATTTACTGTATGGGGAGCGATACGAGACGACTGAACTCGTGTTTATGATGAACTGATTTACTGTATGGGGAGCGATATGAGACGACTGAACTCGTGTTTATGATGAACTGATTTACTGTATGGGGAGCGATAGAGACGGCTGAACTCGTGTTTATGAACTGATTTACTGTATGGGAGCGATATGAGACGACTGAACTCGTGTTTATGATGAACTGATTTACTGTATGGGGAGCGATATGAGACGACTGAACTCGTGTTTATGAAACTGATTTACTGTATGGGGAGCGATATGAGACGACTGAACTCGTGTTTATGATGAACTGATTTACTGTATGGGGAGCGATATGAGACGACTGAACTCGTGTTTATGATGAACTGATTTACTGTATGGGGAGCGATACGAGGCGACTGAACTCGTGTTTATGATGAACTGATTTACTGTATGGGGAGCGATATGAGAGACTGAACTCGTGTTTATGATGAACTGATTTACTGTATGGGGAGCGATACGAGACGACTGAACTCGTGTTTATGATGAACTGATTTACTGTATGGGGAGCGATAGGAGACGACTGAACTCGTGTTTATGATGAACTGATTTACTGTATGGGGAGCGATACGAGACGACTGAACTCGTGTTTAGGATGAACTGATTTACTGTATGGGGAGCGATATGAGACGACTGAACTCGTGTTTATGATGAACTGATTTACTGTAGCTATGGGGAGCGATATGAGGCGACTGAACTCGTGTTTAGGATGAACTGATTTACTGTATGGGGAGCGATATGAGACGACTGAACTCGTGTTTAGGATGAACTGATTTACTGTATGGGGAGCGATACGAGACGACTGAACTCGTGTTTATGATGAACTGATTTACTGTATGGGGAGCGATACGAGACGACTGAACTCGTGTTTATGATGAACTGATTTACTGTATGAGGAGCGATATGAGGCGACTGAACTCGTGTTTAGGATGAACTGATTTACTGTATGAGGAGCGATACGAGGCGACTGAACTCGTGTTTAGGATGAACTGATTTACTGTATGAGGAGCGATATGAGGCGACTGAACTCGTGTTTAGGATGAACTGATTTACTGTATGGGGAGCGATATGAGACGACTGAACTCGTGTTTAGGATGAACTGATTTACTGTATGGGGAGCGATACGAGACGACTGAACTCGTGTTTATGATGAACTGATTTACTGTATGGGGAGCGATATGAGGCGACTGAACTCGTGTTTATGATGAACTGATTTACTGTATGGGGAGCGATATGAGACGACTGAACTCGTGTTTAGGATGAACTGATTTACTGTATGAGGAGCGATACGAGACGACTGAACTCGTGTTTAGGATGAACTGATTTACTGTATGGGGAGCGATACGAGACGACTGAACGCGTGTTTTAGGATGAACTGATTTACTGTATGGGGAGCGATACGAGACGACTGAACGCGTGTTTAGGATGAACTGATTTACTGTATGAGGAGCGATACGAGACGACTGAACTCGTGTTTAGGATGAACTGATTTACTGTATGGGGAGCGATACGAGGCGACTGAACTCGTGTTTATGATGAACTGATTTACTGTATGGGGAGCGATATGAGACGACTGAACGCGTGTTTAGGATGAACTGATTTACTGTATGGGGAGCGATACGAGACGACTGAACGCGTGTTTAGGATGAACTGATTTACTGTATGAGGAGCGATACGAGACGACTGAACTCGTGTTTAGGATGAACTGATTTACTGTATGAGGAGCGATAGGAGACGACTGAACTCGTGTTTAGGATGAACTGATTTACTGTATGAGGAGCGATATGAGACGACTGAACTCGTGTTTATGATGAACTGATTTACTGTATGAGGAGCGATATGAGACGACTGAACTCGTGTTTATGATGAACTGATTTACTGTATGGGGAGCGATACGAGACGACTGAACTCGTGTTTAGGATGAACTGATTTACTGTATGAGGAGCGATATGAGACGACTGAACTCGTGTTTAGGATGAACTGATTTACTGTATGAGGAGCGATACGAGGCGACTGAACTCGTGTTTAGGATGAACTGATTTACTGTATGGGGAGCGATACGAGACGACTGAACTCGTGTTTAGGATGAACTGATTTACTGTATGAGGAGCGATATGAGACGACTGAACTCGTGTTTAGGATGAACTGATTTACTGTATGGGGAGCGATATGAGACGACTGAACGCGTGTTTATGATGAACTGATTTACTGTATGAGGAGCGATACGAGGCGACTGAACTCGTGTTTAGGATGAACTGATTTACTGTATGAGGAGCGATACGAGACGACTGAACTCGTGTTTAGGATGAACTGATTTACTGTATGGGGAGCGATATGAGGCGACTGAACTCGTGTTTATGATGAACTGATTTACTGTATGAGGAGCGATATGAGACGACTGAACTCGTGTTTATGATGAACTGATTTACTGTATGGGGAGCGATATGAGGCGACTGAACTCGTGTTTATGATGAACTGATTTACTGTATGAGGAGCGATATGAGGCGACTGAACTCGTGTTTATGATGAACTGATTTACTGTATGGGGAGCGATATGAGACGACTGAACTCGTGTTTAGGATGAACTGATTTACTGTATGAGGAGCGATAGAGGCGACTGAACTCGTGTTTAGGATGAACTGATTTACTGTATGGGGAGCGATAGAGGCGACTGAACTCGTGTTTAGGATGAACTGATTTACTGTATGGGGAGCGATATGAGACGACTGAACTCGTGTTTAGGATGAACTGATTTACTGTATGGGGAGCGATATGAGACGACTGAACCGTGTTTATGATGAACTGATTTACTGTATTGAGGAGCGATAGAGGCGACTGAACTCGTGTTTAGGATGAACTGATTTACTGTATTGAGGAGCGATAGAGACGACTGAACTCGTGTTTATGATGAACTGATTTACTGTATGGGGAGCGATATGAGGCGACTGAACTCGTGTTTAGGATGAACTGATTTACTGTATGGGGAGCGATATGAGGCGACTGAACTCGTGTTTATGATGAACTGATTTACTGTATGGGGAGCGATATGAGGCGACTGTCGTGTTTATGATGAACTGATTTACTGTATGAGGAGCGATATGAGGCGACTGAACTCGTGTTTATGATGAACTGATTTACTGTATGGGGAGCGATATGAGGCGACTGAACTCGTGTTTATGATGAACTGATTTACTGTATGAGGAGCGATATGAGACGACTGAACTCGTGTTTATGATGAACTGATTTACTGTATGGGGGCGATATGAGACGACTGAACTCGTGTTTATGATGAACTGATTTACTGTATGAGGAGCGATATGAGACGACTGAACTCGTGTTTAGGATGAACTGATTTACTGTATGGGGAGCGATATGAGACGACTGAACTCGTGTTTATGATGAACTGATTTACTGTATGGGGAGCGATATGAGACGACTGAACTCGTGTTTAGGATGAACTGATTTACTGTAGCTATGAGGAGCGATATGAGACGACTGAACTCGTGTTTATGATGAACTGATTTACTGTATGGGGAGCGATATGAGGCGACTGAACTCGTGTTTATGAACTGATTTACTGTATGGGGAGCGATATGAGACGACTGAACTCGTGTTTATGATGAACTGATTTACTGTATGGGGAGCGATACGAGACGACTGAACTCGTGTTCATGATGAACTGATTTACTGTATGAGGAGCGATATGAGACGACTGAACTCGTGTTTATGATGAACTGATTTACTGTATGGGGAGCGATACGAGACGACTGAACTCGTGTTTAGGATGAACTGATTTACTGTATGGGGAGCGATACGAGACGACTGAACTCGTGTTTATGATGAACTGATTTACTGTATGGGGAGCGATATGAGACGACTGAACTCGTGTTTATGATGAACTGATTTACTGTATGGGGAGCGATATGAGACGGCTGAACTCGTGTTTATGAACTGATTTACTGTATGAGGAGCGATATGAGACGACTGAACTCGTGTTTATGATGAACTGATTTACTGTATGGGGAGCGATATGAGACGACTGAACTCGTGTTTATGATGAACTGATTTACTGTATGGGGAGCGATATGAGACGACTGAACTCGTGTTTATGATGAACTGATTTACTGTATGGGGAGCGATATGAGACGACTGAACTCGTGTTTATGATGAACTGATTTACTGTATGGGGAGCGATACGAGGCGACTGAACTCGTGTTTATGATGAACTGATTTACTGTATGGGGAGCGATATGAGACGACTGAACTCGTGTTTATGATGAACTGATTTACTGTATGGGGAGCGATACGAGACGACTGAACTCGTGTTTATGATGAACTGATTTACTGTATGGGGAGCGATAGGAGACGACTGAACTCGTGTTTATGATGAACTGATTTACTGTATGGGGAGCGATACGAGACGACTGAACTCGTGTTTAGGATGAACTGATTTACTGTATGGGGAGCGATATGAGACGACTGAACTCGTGTTTATGATGAACTGATTTACTGTAGCTATGGGGAGCGATATGAGGCGACTGAACTCGTGTTTAGGATGAACTGATTTACTGTATGGGGAGCAATATGAGACGACTGAACTCGTGTTTAGGATGAACTGATTTACTGTATGGGGAGCGATACGAGACGACTGAACTCGTGTTTATGATGAACTGATTTACTGTATGGGGAGCGATACGAGACGACTGAACTCGTGTTTATGATGAACTGATTTACTGTATGAGGAGCGATATGAGGCGACTGAACTCGTGTTTAGGATAAACTGATTTACTGTATGGGGAGCGATACGAGGCGACTGAACTCGTGTTTATGATGAACTGATTTACTGTATGAGGAGCGATATGAGGCGACTGAACTCGTGTTTAGGATGAACTGATTTACTGTATGAGGAGCGATATGAGACGACTGAACTCGTGTTTATGATGAACTGATTTACTGTATGGGGAGCGATATGAGGCGACTGAACTCGTGTTTATGATGAACTGATTTACTGTATGAGGAGCGATATGAGGCGACTGAACTCGTGTTTAGGATGAACTGATTTACTGTATGGGGAGCGATACGAGACGACTGAACTCGTGTTTAGGATGAACTGATTTACTGTATGAGGAGCGATATGAGACGACTGAACTCGTGTTTATGATGAACTGATTTACTGTATGAGGAGCGATACGAGGCGACTGAACTCGTGTTTAGGATGAACTGATTTACTGTATGAGGAGCGATATGAGGCGACTGAACTCGTGTTTAGGATGAACTGATTTACTGTATGGGGAGCGATATGAGACGACTGAACTCGTGTTTAGGATGAACTGATTTACTGTATGGGGAGCGATACGAGACGACTGAACTCGTGTTTATGATGAACTGATTTACTGTATGGGGAGCGATATGAGGCGACTGAACGCGTGTTTATGATGAACTGATTTACTGTATGAGGAGCGATACGAGACGACTGAACTCGTGTTTAGGATGAACTGATTTACTGTATGGGGAGCGATACGAGACGACTGAACGCGTGTTTAGGATGAACTGATTTACTGTATGAGGAGCGATACGAGACGACTGAACTCGTGTTTAGGATGAACTGATTTACTGTATGGGGAGCGATATGAGGCGACTGAACTCGTGTTTATGATGAACTGATTTACTGTATGGGGAGCGATATGAGACGACTGAACGCGTGTTTAGGATGAACTGATTTACTGTATGGGGAGCGATACGAGACGACTGAACGCGTGTTTAGGATGAACTGATTTACTGTATGAGGAGCGATACGAGACGACTGAATGCGTGTTTAGGATGAACTGATTTACTGTATGAGGAGCGATACGAGACGACTGAACGCGTGTTTAGGATGAACTGATTTACTGTATGGGGAGCGATATGAGGCGACTGAACTCGTGTTTATGATGAACTGATTTACTGTATGGGGAGCGATATGAGACGACTGAACGCGTGTTTAGGATGAACTGATTTACTGTATGGGGAGCGATACGAGACGACTGAACGCGTGTTTAGGATGAACTGATTTACTGTATGAGGAGCGATACGAGACGACTGAACTCGTGTTTAGGATGAACTGATTTACTGTATGGGGAGCGATATGAGGCGACTGAACTCGTGTTTATGATGAACTGATTTACTGTATGGGGAGCGATATGAGACGACTGAACGCGTGTTTAGGATGAACTGATTTACTGTATGGGGAGCGATACGAGACGACTGAACGCGTGTTTAGGATGAACTGATTTACTGTATGAGGAGCGATACGAGACGACTGAACTCGTGTTTATGATGAACTGATTTACTGTATGAGGAGCGATATGAGACGACTGAACTCGTGTTTATGATGAACTGATTTACTGTATGGGGAGCGATACGAGACGACTGAACTCGTGTTTATGATGAACTGATTTACTGTATGGGGAGCGATATGAGACGACTGAACTCGTGTTTATGATGAACTGATTTACTGTATGGGGAGCGATATGAGACGACTGAACTCGTGTTTATGAACTGATTTACTGTATGGGGAGCGATATGAGACGACTGAACTCGTGTTTATGATGAACTGATTTACTGTATGGGGAGCGATATGAGACGACTGAACTCGTGTTTATGATGAACTGATTTACTGTATGGGGAGCGATACGAGGCGACTGAACTCGTGTTTATGATGAACTGATTTACTGTATGGGGAGCGATATGAGATGACTGAACTCGTGTTTATGATGAACTGATTTACTGTATGGGGAGCGATACGAGACGACTGAACTCGTGTTTATGATGAACTGATTTACTGTATGGGGAGCGATAGGAGACGACTGAACTCGTGTTTATGATGAACTGATTTACTGTATGGGGAGCGATACGAGACGACTGAACTCGTGTTTAGGATGAACTGATTTACTGTATGGGGAGCGATATGAGACGACTGAACTCGTGTTTATGATGAACTGATTTACTGTAGCTATGGGGAGCGATATGAGGCGACTGAACTCGTGTTTAGGATGAACTGATTTACTGTATGGGGAGCGATATGAGACGACTGAACTCGTGTTTAGGATGAACTGATTTACTGTATGGGGAGCGATACGAGACGACTGAACTCGTGTTTATGATGAACTGATTTACTGTATGGGGAGCGATACGAGACGACTGAACTCGTGTTTATGATGAACTGATTTACTGTATGAGGAGCGATATGAGACGACTGAACTCGTGTTTATGATGAACTGATTTACTGTATGAGGAGCGATATGAGGCGACTGAACTCGTGTTTAGGATGAACTGATTTACTGTATGAGGAGCGATACGAGGCGACTGAACTCGTGTTTAGGATGAACTGATTTACTGTATGAGGAGCGATATGAGGCGACTGAACTCGTGTTTAGGATGAACTGATTTACTGTATGGGGAGCGATATGAGACGACTGAACTCGTGTTTAGGATGAACTGATTTACTGTATGGGGAGCGATACGAGACGACTGAACTCGTGTTTATGATGAACTGATTTACTGTATGGGGAGCGATATGAGGCGACTGAACGCGTGTTTATGATGAACTGATTTACTGTATGAGGAGCGATACGAGACGACTGAACTCGTGTTTAGGATGAACTGATTTACTGTATGGGGAGCGATACGAGACGACTGAACGCGTGTTTATGATGAACTGATTTACTGTATGGGGAGCGATATGAGACGACTGAACTCGTGTTTATGATGAACTGATTTACTGTATGGGGAGCGATATGAGACGACTGAACTCGTGTTTATGATGAACTGATTTACTGTACTATGAGGAGCGATATGAGGACGACTGAACTCGTGTTTATGATGAACTGATTTACTGTATGGAGGAGCGATATGAGACGACTGAACTCGTGTTTATGATGAACTGATTTACTGTATGGGGAGCGATATGAGGCGACTGAACTCGTGTTTAGGATGAACTGATTTACTGTATGGGGAGCGATATGAGGCGACTGAACTCGTGTTTATGATGAACTGATTTACTGTATGGGGAGCGATATGAGGCGACTGAACTCGTGTTTATGATGAACTGATTTACTGTATGAGGAGCGATATGAGGCGACTGAACTCGTGTTTATGATGAACTGATTTACTGTATGGGGAGCGATATGAGGCGACTGAACTCGTGTTTATGATGAACTGATTTACTGTATGGGGAGCGATATGAGACGACTGAACTCGTGTTTATGATGAACTGATTTACTGTATGGGGAGCGATATGAGACGACTGAACTCGTGTTTATGATGAACTGATTTACTGTATGAGGAGCGATATGAGGCGACTGAACTCGTGTTTAGGATGAACTGATTTACTGTATGGGGAGCGATATGAGACGACTGAACTCGTGTTTATGATGAACTGATTTACTGTATGGAGGAGCGATATGAGACGACTGAACTCGTGTTTAGGATGAACTGATTTACTGTAGTATGAGGAGCGATATGAGACGACTGAACTCGTGTTTATGATGAACTGATTTACTGTATGGGGAGCGATATGAGGCGACTGAACTCGTGTTTAGGATGAACTGATTTACTGTATGGGGAGCGATATGAGACGACTGAACTCGTGTTTATGATGAACTGATTTACTGTATGGGGAGCGATATGAGACGACTGAACTCGTGTTTATGATGAACTGATTTACTGTATGAGGAGCGATATGAGGCGACTGAACTCGTGTTTAGGATGAACTGATTTACTGTATGGGGAGCGATACGAGACGACTGAACTCGTGTTTAGGATGAACTGATTTACTGTATGAGGAGCGATATGAGGCGACTGAACTCGTGTTTATGATGAACTGATTTACTGTATGGGGAGCGATATGAGACGACTGAACTCGTGTTTATGATGAACTGATTTACTGTATGGGGAGCGATATGAGGCGGCTGAACTCGTGTTTATGATGAACTGATTTACTGTATGAGGAGCGATATGAGACGACTGAACTCGTGTTTATGATGAACTGATTTACTGTATGGGGAGCGATATGAGACGACTGAACTCGTGTTTATGATGAACTGATTTACTGTAGCTATGAGGAGCGATATGAGACGACTGAACTCGTGTTTATGATGAACTGATTTACTGTAGTTATGAGGAGCGATATGAGACGACTGAACTCGTGTTTATGATGAACTGATTTACTGTATGGGGAGCGATATGAGGCGACTGAACTCGTGTTTATGATGAACTGATTTACTGTATGGGGAGCGATATGAGGCGACTGAACTCGTGTTTATGATGAACTGATTTACTGTAGTTATGAGGAGCGATATGAGACGACTGAACTCGTGTTTATGATGAACTGATTTACTGTATGGGGAGCGATATGAGGCGACTGAACTCGTGTTTATGATGAACTGATTTACTGTATGGGGAGCGATATGAGACGACTGAACTCGTGTTTATGATGAACTGATTTACTGTATGGGGAGCGATATGAGACGACTGAACTCGTGTTTATGATGAACTGATTTACTGTAGCTATGGGGAGCGATATGAGGCGACTGAACTCGTGTTTATGATGAACTGATTTACTGTAGCTATGAGGAGCGATATGAGACGACTGAACTCGTGTTTATGATGAACTGATTTACTGTATGGGGAGCGATATGAGGCGACTGAACTCGTGTTTATGATGAACTGATTTACTGTATGGGGAGCGATATGAGGCGACTGAACTCGTGTTTATGATGAACTGATTTACTGTATGGGGAGCGATATGAGGCGACTGAACTCGTGTTTATGATGAACTGATTTACTGTATGGGGAGCGATATGAGGCGACTGAACTCGTGTTTATGATGAACTGATTTACTGTATGAGGAGCGATATGAGGCGACTGAACTCGTGTTTATGATGAACTGATTTACTGTATGAGGAGCGATATGAGACGACTGAACTCGTGTTTATGATGAACTGATTTACTGTATGGGGAGCGATATGAGGCGACTGAACTCGTGTTTATGATGAACTGATTTACTGTATGGGGAGCGATATGAGGCGACTGAACTCGTGTTTAGGATGAACTGATTTACTGTATGGGGAGCGATATGAGGCGACTGAACTCGTGTTTATGATGAACTGATTTACTGTATGGGGAGCGATATGAGGCGACTGAACTCGTGTTTATGATGAACTGATTTACTGTATGAGGAGCGATATGAGGCGACTGAACTCGTGTTTATGATGAACTGATTTACTGTATGAGGAGCGATATGAGGCGACTGAACTCGTGTTTATGATGAACTGATTTACTGTATGGGGAGCGATATGAGACGACTGAACTCGTGTTTATGATGAACTGATTTACTGTAGCTATGGGGAGCGATATGAGACGACTGAACTCGTGTTTATGATGAACTGATTTACTGTAGCTATGAGGAGCGATATGAGGCGACTGAACTCGTGTTTATGATGAACTGATTTACTGTAGCAATGGGGAGCGATATGAGACGACTGAACTCGTGTTTAGGATGAACTGATTTACTGTATGGGGAGCGATATGAGACGACTGAACTCGTGTTTATGATGAACTGATTTACTGTATGAGGAGCGATATGAGACGACTGAACTCGTGTTTAGGATGAACTGATTTACTGTATGGGGAGCGATATGAGGCGACTGAACTCGTGTTTATGATGAACTGATTTACTGTATGAGGAGCGATACGAGACGACTGAACTCGTGTTTAGGATGAACTGATTTACTGTAGCTATGAGGAGCGATATGAGATGACTGAACTCGTGTTTATGATGAACTGATTTACTGTAGCTATGAGGAGCGATATGAGACGACTGAACTGCGTGTTTATGATGAACTGATTTACTGTATGAGGAGCGATATGAGACGACTGAACTCGTGTTTAGGATGAACTGATTTACTGTATGGGGAGCGATATGAGGCGACTGAACTCGTGTTTATGATGAACTGATTTACTGTATGGGGAGCGATATGAGGCGACTGAACTCGTGTTTATGATGAACTGATTTACTGTATGGGGAGCGATATGAGACGACTGAACTCGTGTTTATGATGAACTGATTTACTGTATGAGGAGCGATATGAGGCGACTGAACTCGTGTTTATGATGAACTGATTTACTGTATGGGGAGCGATATGAGGCGACTGAACTCGTGTTTATGATGAACTGATTTACTGTATCTATGGGGAGCGATATGAGGCGACTGAACTCGTGTTTATGATGAACTGATTTACTGTATGGGGAGCGATATGAGACGACTGAACTCGTGTTTATGATGAACTGATTTACTGTATGGGGAGCGATATGAGGCGACTGAACTCGTGTTTATGATGAACTGATTTACTGTATGGGGAGCGATATGAGACGACTGAACTCGTGTTTATGATGAACTGATTTACTGTATGGGGAGCGATACGAGACGACTGAACTCGTGTTTATGATGAACTGATTTACTGTATGGGGAGCGATATGAGACGACTGAACTCGTGTTTATGATGAACTGATTTACTGTATGGGGAGCGATATGAGGCGACTGAACTCGTGTTTATGATGAACTGATTTACTGTATGGGGAGCGATATGAGACGACTGAACTCGTGTTTATGATGAACTGATTTACTGTATGGGGAGCGATATGAGACGACTGAACTCGTGTTTATGATGAACTGATTTACTGTATGGGGAGCGATATGAGGCGACTGAACTCGTGTTTATGATGAACTGATTTACTGTATGGGGAGCGATATGAGGCGACTGAACTCGTGTTTATGATGAACTGATTTACTGTATGGGGAGCGATATGAGACGACTGAACTCGTGTTTATGATGAACTGATTTACTGTATGGGGAGCGATATGAGACGACTGAACTCGTGTTTATGATGAACTGATTTACTGTATGGGGAGCGATATGAGGCGACTGAACTCGTGTTTATGATGAACTGATTTACTGTATGGGGAGCGATATGAGACGACTGAACTCGTGTTTATGATGAACTGATTTACTGTAGCTATGGGGAGCGATATGAGACGACTGAACTCGTGTTTATGATGAACTGATTTACTGTATGGGGAGCGATATGAGGCGACTGAACTCGTGTTTATGATGAACTGATTTACTGTATGGGGAGCGATATGAGACGACTGAACTCGTGTTTATGATGAACTGATTTACTGTATGGGGAGCGATATGAGGCGACTGAACTCGTGTTTATGATGAACTGATTTACTGTATGGGGAGCGATATGAGACGACTGAACTCGTGTTTATGATGAACTGATTTACTGTATGGGGAGCGATATGAGGCGACTGAACTCGTGTTTATGATGAACTGATTTACTGTATGAGGAGCGATATGAGGCGACTGAACTCGTGTTTATGATGAACTGATTTACTGTATGAGGAGCGATATGAGGCGACTGAACTCGTGTTTATGATGAACTGATTTACTGTATGGGGAGCGATATGAGACGACTGAACTCGTGTTTATGATGAACTGATTTACTGTATGGGGAGCGATATGAGACGACTGAACTCGTGTTTATGATGAACTGATTTACTGTATGGGGAGCGATATGAGGCGACTGAACTCGTGTTTATGATGAACTGATTTACTGTATGAGGAGCGATACGAGACGACTGAACTCGTGTTTATGATGAACTGATTTACTGTATGGGGAGCGATACGAGACGACTGAACTCGTGTTTATGATGAACTGATTTACTGTATGGGGAGCGATACGAGACGACTGAACTCGTGTTTATGATGAACTGATTTACTGTATGAGGAGCGATATGAGACGACTGAACTCGTGTTTAGGATGAACTGATTTACTGTATGGGGAGCGATATGAGACGACTGAACTCGTGTTTATGATGAACTGATTTACTGTATGGGGAGCGATATGAGACGACTGAACTCGTGTTTAGGATGAACTGATTTACTGTATGGGGAGCGATATGAGACGACTGAACTCGTGTTTAGGATGAACTGATTTACTGTATGGGGAGCGATACGAGACGACTGAACTCGTGTTTAGGATGAACTGATTTACTGTATGGGGAGCGATATGAGACGACTGAACTCGTGTTTATGATGAACTGATTTACTGTATGAGGAGCGATATGAGACGACTGAACTCGTGTTTATGATGAACTGATTTACTGTATGAAGGAGCGATATGAGACGACTGAACTCGTGTTTATGATGAACTGATTTACTGTATGGGGAGCGATATGAGACGACTGAACTCGTGTTTAGGATGAACTGATTTACTGTATGAGGAGCGATATGAGACGACTGAACTCGTGTTTAGGATGAACTGATTTACTGTATGAGGAGCGATATGAGGCGACTGAACTCGTGTTTAGGATGAACTGATTTACTGTATGGGGAGCGATATGAGACGACTGAACTCGTGTTTAGGATGAACTGATTTACTGTATGAGGAGCGATATGAGACGACTGAACTCGTGTTTAGGATGAACTGATTTACTGTATGGGGAGCGATATGAGGCGACTGAACTCGTGTTTATGATGAACTGATTTACTGTATGAGGAGCGATATGAGGCGACTGAACTCGTGTTTATGATGAACTGATTTACTGTATGGAGGAGCGATATGAGGCGACTGAACTCGTGTTTATGATGAACTGATTTACTGTATGAGGAGCGATATGAGACGACTGAACTCGTGTTTATGATGAACTGATTTACTGTATGAGGAGCGATATGAGGCGACTGAACTCGTGTTTAGGATGAACTGATTTACTGTATGGGGAGCGATATGAGACGACTGAACTCGTGTTTATGATGAACTGATTTACTGTAGCTATGAGGAGCGATATGAGGCGACTGAACTCGTGTTTATGATGAACTGATTTACTGTAGCTATGAGGAGCGATATGAGACGACTGAACTCGTGTTTATGATGAACTGATTTACTGTATGGGGAGCGATATGAGACGACTGAACTCGTGTTTAGGATGAACTGATTTACTGTATGGGGAGCGATATGAGGCGACTGAACTCGTGTTTATGATGAACTGATTTACTGTATGGGGAGCGATATGAGGCGACTGAACTCGTGTTTATGATGAACTGATTTACTGTAGCTATGAGGAGCGATATGAGGCGACTGAACTCGTGTTTATGATGAACTGATTTACTGTAGTTATGAGGAGCGATATGAGGCGACTGAACTCGTGTTTATGATGAACTGATTTACTGTATGGGGAGCGTTATGAGACGACTGAACTCGTGTTTAGGATGAACTGATTTACTGTAGCTATGGGGAGCGATATGAGGCGACTGAACTCGTGTTTATGATGAACTGATTTACTGTAGTTATGAGGAGCGATATGAGACGACTGAACTCGTGTTTATGATGAACTGATTTACTGTATGGGGAGCGATATGAGGCGACTGAACTCGTGTTTATGATGAACTGATTTACTGTATGGGGAGCGATATGAGACGACTGAACTCGTGTTTATGATGAACTGATTTACTGTATGGGGAGCGATAATGAGACGACTGAACTCGTGTTTATGATGAACTGATTTACTGTAGCTATGAGGAGCGATATGAGACGACTGAACTCGTGTTTATGATGAACTGATTTACTGTAGCTATGAAGGAGCGATATGAGACGACTGAACTCGTGTTTATGATGAACTGATTTACTGTATGGGGAGCGATATGAGGCGACTGAACTCGTGTTTATGATGAACTGATTTACTGTATGGGGAGCGATATGAGGCGACTGAACTCGTGTTTATGATGAACTGATTTACTGTATGGGGAGCGATATGAGGCGACTGAACTCGTGTTTATGATGAACTGATTTACTGTATGAGGAGCGATATGAGGCGACTGAACTCGTGTTTATGATGAACTGATTTACTGTATGGGGAGCGATATGAGGCGACTGAACTCGTGTTTATGATGAACTGATTTACTGTAGCTATGAGGAGCGATATGAGACGACTGAACTCGTGTTTATGATGAACTGATTTACTGTATGAGGAGCGATATGAGACGACTGAACTCGTGTTTATGATGAACTGATTTACTGTATGGGGAGCGATATGAGGCGACTGAACTCGTGTTTAGGATGAACTGATTTACTGTATGGGGAGCGATATGAGGCGACTGAACTCGTGTTTATGATGAACTGATTTACTGTATGGGGAGCGATATGAGGCGACTGAACTCGTGTTTATGATGAACTGATTTACTGTATGAGGAGCGATATGAGGCGACTGAACTCGTGTTTATGATGAACTGATTTACTGTATGAGGAGCGATATGAGGCGACTGAACTCGTGTTTATGATGAACTGATTTACTGTATGAGGAGCGATATGAGACGACTGAACTCGTGTTTATGATGAACTGATTTACTGTAGCTATGGGGAGCGATATGAGACGACTGAACTCGTGTTTATGATGAACTGATTTACTGTAGCTATGGGGAGCGATATGAGACGACTGAACTCGTGTTTATGATGAACTGATTTACTGTAGCTATGAGGAGCGATATGAGACGACTGAACTCGTGTTTATGATGAACTGATTTACTGTATGGGGAGCGATATGAGGCGACTGAACTCGTGTTTATGATGAACTGATTTACTGTATGAGGAGCGATATGAGACGACTGAACTCGTGTTTAGGATGAACTGATTTACTGTATGGGGAGCGATATGAGACGACTGAACTCGTGTTTATGATGAACTGATTTACTGTATGGGGAGCGATATGAGACGACTGAACTCGTGTTTATGATGAACTGATTTACTGTAGCTATGAAGGAGCGATATGAGGCGACTGAACTCGTGTTTATGATGAACTGATTTACTGTAGCTATGAGGAGCGATATGAGACGACTGAACTCGTGTTTATGATGAACTGATTTACTGTATGAGGAGCGATATGAGACGACTGAACTCGTGTTTATGATGAACTGATTTACTGTATGGGGAGCGATATGAGACGACTGAACTCGTGTTTATGATGAACTGATTTACTGTATGGGGAGCGATATGAGACGACTGAACTCGTGTTTATGATGAACTGATTTACTGTATGGGGAGCGATATGAGACGACTGAACTCGTGTTTATGATGAACTGATTTACTGTATGGGGAGCGATATGAGGCGACTGAACTCGTGTTTATGATGAACTGATTTACTGTATGGGGAGCGATATGAGGCGACTGAACTCGTGTTTATGATGAACTGATTTACTGTATGAGGAGCGATATGAGGCGACTGAACTCGTGTTTATGATGAACTGATTTACTGTATGAGGAGCGATATGAGACGACTGAACTCGTGTTTATGATGAACTGATTTACTGTATGGGGAGCGATATGAGGCGACTGAACTCGTGTTTATGATGAACTGATTTACTGTATGGGGAGCGATATGAGACGACTGAACTCGTGTTTATGATGAACTGATTTACTGTATGGGGAGCGATATGAGACGACTGAACTCGTGTTTAGGATGAACTGATTTACTGTATGAGGAGCGATATGAGACGACTGAACTCGTGTTTATGATGAACTGATTTACTGTATGGGGAGCGATACGAGGCGACTGAACTCGTGTTTATGATGAACTGATTTACTGTATGAGGAGCGATATGAGACGACTGAACTCGTGTTTATGATGAACTGATTTACTGTATGAGGAGCGATATGAGACGACTGAACTCGTGTTTATGATGAACTGATTTACTGTATGAGGAGCGATATGAGACGACTGAACTCGTGTTTATGATGAACTGATTTACTGTATGAGGAGCGATATGAGGCGACTGAACTCGTGTTTATGATGAACTGATTTACTGTATGAGAGAGCGATATGAGACGACTGAACTCGTGTTTATGATGAACTGATTTACTGTATGGGGAGCGATATGAGACGACTGAACTCGTGTTTATGATGAACTGATTTACTGTATGAGGAGCGATATGAGCGACTGAACTCGTGTTTATGATGAACTGATTTACTGTATGGGGAGCGATATGAGACGACTGAACTCGTGTTTATGATGAACTGATTTACTGTATGGGGAGCGATATGAGACGACTGAACTCGTGTTTATGATGAACTGATTTACTGTATGAGGAGCGATATGAGGCGACTGAACTCGTGTTTATGATGAACTGATTTACTGTATGGGGAGCGATATGAGACGACTGAACTCGTGTTTATGATGAACTGATTTACTGTATGGGAGCGATATGAGGCGACTGAACTCGTGTTTATGATGAACTGATTTACTGTATGGGGAGCGATATGAGACGACTGAACTCGTGTTTATGATGAACTGATTTACTGTATGGGGAGCGATATGAGACGACTGAACTCGTGTTTATGATGAACTGATTTACTGTATGAGGAGCGATATGAGGCGACTGAACTCGTGTTTATGATGAACTGATTTACTGTATGAGGAGCGATACGAGACGACTGAACTCGTGTTTATGATGAACTGATTTACTGTATGGGGAGCGATATGAGACGACTGAACTCGTGTTTATGATGAACTGATTTACTGTATGAGGAGCGATATGAGGCGACTGAACTCGTGTTTAGGATGAACTGATTTACTGTATGAGGAGCGATATGAGGCGACTGAACTCGTGTTTATGATGAACTGATTTACTGTATGGGGAGCGATATGAGACGACTGAACTCGTGTTTATGATGAACTGATTTACTGTATGGGGAGCGATACGAGACGACTGAACTCGTGTTTATGATGAACTGATTTACTGTATGGGGAGCGATACGAGACGACTGAACTCGTGTTTATGATGAACTGATTTACTGTATGAGGAGCGATATGAGACGACTGAACTCGTGTTTAGGATGAACTGATTTACTGTATGAGGAGCGATATGAGACGACTGAACTCGTGTTTAGGATGAACTGATTTACTGTATGAAGAGCGATATGAGACGACTGAACTCGTGTTTAGGATGAACTGATTTACTGTATGAGGAGCGATATGAGACGACTGAACTCGTGTTTAGGATGAACTGATTTACTGTATGGGGAGCGATACGAGACGACTGAACTCGTGTTTAGGATGAACTGATTTACTGTATGAAGAGCGATATGAGACGACTGAACTCGTGTTTATGATGAACTGATTTACTGTATGAGGAGCGATATGAGACGACTGAACTCGTGTTTATGATGAACTGATTTACTGTATGAAGAGCGATATGAGACGACTGAACTCGTGTTTAGGATGAACTGATTTACTGTATGAGGAGCGATATGAGACGACTGAACTCGTGTTTAGGATGAACTGATTTACTGTATGAAGAGCGATATGAGACGACTGAACTCGTGTTTAGGATGAACTGATTTACTGTATGAGGAGCGATATGAGGCGACTGAACTCGTGTTTAGGATGAACTGATTTACTGTATGAGGAGCGATATGAGACGACTGAACTCGTGTTTAGGATGAACTGATTTACTGTATGAGGAGCGATACGAGACGACTGAACTCGTGTTTAGGATGAACTGATTTACTGTATGAAGAGCGATATGAGGCGACTGAACTCGTGTTTAGGATGAACTGATTTACTGTATGAGGAGCGATATGAGACGACTGAACTCGTGTTTATGATGAACTGATTTACTGTATGGAGAGCGATATGAGGCGACTGAACTCGTGTTTATGATGAACTGATTTACTGTATGAGGAGCGATATGAGACGACTGAACTCGTGTTTATGATGAACTGATTTACTGTATGAGGAGCGATATGAGACGACTGAACTCGTGTTTAGGATGAACTGATTTACTGTATGGGGAGCGATATGAGACGACTGAACTCGTGTTTATGATGAACTGATTTACTGTAGCTATGAGGAGCGATATGAGACGACTGAACTCATGTTTATGATGAACTGATTTACTGTAGCTATGAGGAGCGATATGAGACGACTGAACTCGTGTTTATGATGAACTGATTTACTGTATGGGGAGCGATATGAGGCGACTGAACTCGTGTTTAGGATGAACTGATTTACTGTATGGGGAGCGATATGAGGCGACTGAACTCGTGTTTATGATGAACTGATTTACTGTATGGGGAGCGATATGAGGCGACTGTCGTGTTTATGATGAACTGATTTACTGTATGAGGAGCGATATGAGGCGACTGAACTCGTGTTTATGATGAACTGATTTACTGTATGGGGAGCGATATGAGGCGACTGAACTCGTGTTTATGATGAACTGATTTACTGTATGAGGAGCGATATGAGACGACTGAACTCGTGTTTATGATGAACTGATTTACTGTAGTATGGGGAGCGATATGAGACGACTGAACTCGTGTTTATGATGAACTGATTTACTGTATGGGGAGCGATATGAGACGACTGAACTCGTGTTTATGATGAACTGATTTACTGTATGAGGAGCGATATGAGACGACTGAACTCGTGTTTAGGATGAACTGATTTACTGTATGGGGAGCGATATGAGACGACTGAACTCGTGTTTATGATGAACTGATTTACTGTATGGGGAGCGATAAGAGACGACTGAACTCGTGTTTAGGATGAACTGATTTACTGTATGGGGAGCGATACGAGACGACTGAACTCGTGTTTAGGATGAACTGATTTACTGTATGAAGAGCGATATGAGACGACTGAACTCGTGTTTATGATGAACTGATTTACTGTATGAGGAGCGATATGAGACGACTGAACTCGTGTTTATGATGAACTGATTTACTGTATGAAGAGCGATATGAGACGACTGAACTCGTGTTTAGGATGAACTGATTTACTGTATGGGAGCGATATGAGACGACTGAACTCGTGTTTATGATGAACTGATTTACTGTATGGGGAGCGATATGAGGGACTGAACTCGTGTTTATGATGAACTGATTTACTGTATGAGGAGCGATATGAGACGACTGAACTCGTGTTTATGATGAACTGATTTACTGTAGCTATGGGGAGCGATATGAGACGACTGAACTCGTGTTTATGATGAACTGATTTACTGTATGGGGAGCGATATGAGACGACTGAACTCGTGTTTAGGATGAACTGATTTACTGTATGGGGAGCGATACGAGACGACTGAACTCGTGTTTAGGATGAACTGATTTACTGTATGAAGAGCGATATGAGATGACTGAACTCGTGTTTATGATGAACTGATTTACTGTATGAAGAGCGATATGAGACGACTGAACTCGTGTTTAGGATGAACTGATTTACTGTATGAGGAGCGATATGAGACGACTGAACTCGTGTTTATGATGAACTGATTTACTGTATGAGGAGCGATATGAGGCGACTGAACTCGTGTTTAGGATGAACTGATTTACTGTATGAGGAGCGATATGAGACGACTGAACTCGTGTTTATGATGAACTGATTTACTGTATGAAGAGCGATATGAGACGACTGAACTCGTGTTTAGGATGAACTGATTTACTGTATGAGGAGCGATATGAGACGACTGAACTCGTGTTTAGGATGAACTGATTTACTGTATGAAGAGCGATATGAGACGACTGAACTCGTGTTTAGGATGAACTGATTTACTGTATGAGGAGCGATATGAGGCGACTGAACTCGTGTTTAGGATGAACTGATTTACTGTATGAGGAGCGATATGAGACGACTGAACTCGTGTTTAGGATGAACTGATTTACTGTATGAGGAGCGATACGAGACGACTGAACTCGTGTTTATGATGAACTGATTTACTGTATGAGGAGCGATACGAGACGACTGAACTCGTGTTTATGATGAACTGATTTACTGTATGAAGAGCGATATGAGGCGACTGAACTCGTGTTTAGGATGAACTGATTTACTGTATGAGGAGCGATATGAGACGACTGAACTCGTGTTTAGGATGAACTGATTTACTGTATGAGGAGCGATACGAGACGACTGAACTCGTGTTTATGATGAACTGATTTACTGTATGAGGAGCGATACGAGACGACTGAACTCGTGTTTATGATGAACTGATTTACTGTATGAAGAGCGATACGAGACGACTGAACTCGTGTTTATGATGAACTGATTTACTGTATGAAGAGCGATATGAGACGACTGAACTCGTGTTTAGGATGAACTGATTTACTGTATGAGGAGCGATACGAGACGACTGAACTCGTGTTTAGGATGAACTGATTTACTGTATGAAGAGCGATATGAGGCGACTGAACTCGTGTTTAGGATGAACTGATTTACTGTATGAGGAGCGATATGAGACGACTGAACTCGTGTTTAGGATGAACTGATTTACTGTATGAGGAGCGATATGAGACGACTGAACTCGTGTTTATGATGAACTGATTTACTGTATGGAGAGCGATATGAGACGACTGAACTCGTGTTTATTATGAACTGATTTACTGTATGGGGAGCGATATGAGACGACTGAACTCGTGTTTATGATGAACTGATTTACTGTATGAGGAGCGATATGAGGCGACTGAACTCGTGTTTATGATGAACTGATTTACTGTATGAGGAGCGATATGAGACGACTGAACTCGTGTTTAGGATGAACTGATTTACTGTATGAGGAGCGATATGAGACGACTGAACTCGTGTTTATGATGAACTGATTTACTGTATGAGGAGCGATATGAGACGACTGAACTCGTGTTTATGATGAACTGATTTACTGTATGGGGAGCGATACGAGGCGACTGAACTCGTGTTTATGATGAACTGATTTACTGTATGAGGAGCGATATGAGACGACTGAACTCGTGTTTATGATGAACTGATTTACTGTATGGGGAGCGATACGAGACGACTGAACTCGTGTTTAGGATGAACTGATTTACTGTATGGGGAGCGATACGAGACGACTGAACTCGTGTTTAGGATGAACTGATTTACTGTATGAGGAGCGATATGAGACGACTGAACTCGTGTTTATGATGAACTGATTTACTGTATGAGGAGCGATATGAGACGACTGAACTCGTGTTTATGATGAACTGATTTACTGTATGAGGAGCGATATGAGACGACTGAACTCGTGTTTAGGATGAACTGATTTACTGTATGGGGAGCGATATGAGACGACTGAACTCGTGTTTATGATGAACTGATTTACTGTATGAGGAGCGATATGAGACGACTGAACTCGTGTTTATGATGAACTGATTTACTGTATGGGGAGCGATATGAGGCGACTGAACTCGTGTTTAGGATGAACTGATTTACTGTATGGGGAGCGATATGAGGCGACTGAACTCGTGTTTAGGATGAACTGATTTACTGTATGGGGAGCGATATGAGACGACTGAACTCGTGTTTATGATGAACTGATTTACTGTATGAGGAGCGATATGAGACGACTGAACTCGTGTTTATGATGAACTGATTTACTGTATGAGGAGCGATATGAGACGACTGAACTCGTGTTTATGATGAACTGATTTACTGTATGGGGAGCGATATGAGACGACTGAACTCGTGTTTAGGATGAACTGATTTACTGTATGGGGAGCGATATGAGACGACTGAACTCGTGTTTATGATGAACTGATTTACTGTATGGGGAGCGATATGAGGCGACTGAACTCGTGTTTATGATGAACTGATTTACTGTATGGGGAGCGATATGAGACGACTGAACTCGTGTTTAGGATGAACTGATTTACTGTATGGGGAGCGATATGAGGCGACTGAACTCGTGTTTATGATGAACTGATTTACTGTATGGGGAGCGATATGAGACGACTGAACTCGTGTTTATGATGAACTGATTTACTGTATGGGGAGCGATATGAGGCGACTGAACTCGTGTTTATGATGAACTGATTTACTGTATGGGGAGCGATATGAGACGACTGAACTCGTGTTTAGGATGAACTGATTTACTGTATGAGGAGCGATATGAGACGACTGAACTCGTGTTTATGATGAACTGATTTACTGTATGAGGAGCGATATGAGACGACTGAACTCGTGTTTATGATGAACTGATTTACTGTATGAGGAGCGATATGAGGCGACTGAACTCGTGTTTATGATGAACTGATTTACTGTATGAGGAGCGATATGAGACGACTGAACTCGTGTTTATGATGAACTGATTTACTGTATGAGGAGCGATATGAGACGACTGAACTCGTGTTTAGGATGAACTGATTTACTGTATGAGGAGCGATATGAGGCGACTGAACTCGTGTTTAGGATGAACTGATTTACTGTATGAGGAGCGATATGAGACGACTGAACTCGTGTTTAGGATGAACTGATTTACTGTATGAGGAGCGATACGAGACGACTGAACTCGTGTTTATGATGAACTGATTTACTGTATGAGGAGCGATATGAGACGACTGAACTCGTGTTTATGATGAACTGATTTACTGTATGAGGAGCGATATGAGACGACTGAACTCGTGTTTATGATGAACTGATTTACTGTATGGGGAGCGATATGAGACGACTGAACTCGTGTTTAGGATGAACTGATTTACTGTATGGGGAGCGATATGAGACGACTGAACTCGTGTTTATGATGAACTGATTTACTGTATGGGGAGCGATATGAGGCGACTGAACTCGTGTTTATGATGAACTGATTTACTGTATGGGGAGCGATATGAGACGACTGAACGCGTGTTTATGATGAACTGATTTACTGTAGCTATGAGGAGCGATATGAGACGACTGAACTCGTGTTTATGATGAACTGATTTACTGTAGCTATGAGGAGCGATATGAGACGACTGAACTCGTGTTTATGATGAACTGATTTACTGTATGGGGAGCGATATGAGGCGACTGAACTCGTGTTTAGGATGAACTGATTTACTGTATGGGGAGCGATATGAGGCGACTGAACTCGTGTTTATGATGAACTGATTTACTGTATGGGGAGCGATATGAGGCGACTGTCGTGTTTATGATGAACTGATTTACTGTATGGGGAGCGATATGAGACGACTGAACTCGTGTTTATGATGAACTGATTTACTGTATGAGGAGCGATATGAGACGACTGAACTCGTGTTTATGATGAACTGATTTACTGTATGAGGAGCGATATGAGACGACTGAACTCGTGTTTATGATGAACTGATTTACTGTATGAGGAGCGATATGAGACGACTGAACTCGTGTTTATGATGAACTGATTTACTGTATGGAGAGCGATATGAGACGACTGAACTCGTGTTTATGATGAACTGATTTACTGTATGAGGAGCGATATGAGACGACTGAACTCGTGTTTAGGATGAACTGATTTACTGTATGAGGAGCGATACGAGGCGACTGAACTCGTGTTTATGATGAACTGATTTACTGTATGGGGAGCGATATGAGACGACTGAACTCGTGTTTATGATGAACTGATTTACTGTATGGGGAGCGATATGAGACGACTGAACTCGTGTTTATGATGAACTGATTTACTGTATGAGGAGCGATATGAGACGACTGAACTCGTGTTTAGGATGAACTGATTTACTGTATGGGGAGCGATATGAGACGACTGAACTCGTGTTTAGGATGAACTGATTTACTGTATGAGGAGCGATATGAGACGACTGAACTCGTGTTTAGGATGAACTGATTTACTGTATGAGGAGCGATATGAGACGACTGAACTCGTGTTTAGGATGAACTGATTTACTGTATGGGGAGCGATATGAGACGACTGAACTCGTGTTTAGGATGAACTGATTTACTGTATGAGGAGCGATATGAGGCGACTGAACTCGTGTTTAGGATGAACTGATTTACTGTATGAGGAGCGATATGAGACGACTGAACTCGTGTTTATGATGAACTGATTTACTGTATGAGGAGCGATATGAGACGACTGAACTCGTGTTTATGATGAACTGATTTACTGTATGAGGAGCGATACGAGACGACTGAACTCGTGTTTATGATGAACTGATTTACTGTATGAGGAGCGATATGAGACGACTGAACTCGTGTTTAGGATGAACTGATTTACTGTATGAGGAGCGATATGAGACGACTGAACTCGTGTTTAGGATGAACTGATTTACTGTATGAAGAGCGATATGAGACGACTGAACTCGTGTTTAGGATGAACTGATTTACTGTATGAGGAGCGATATGAGACGACTGAACTCGTGTTTAGGATGAACTGATTTACTGTATGGAGGAGCGATATGAGGCGACTGAACTCGTGTTTAGGATGAACTGATTTACTGTATGAGGAGCGATATGAGACGACTGAACTCGTGTTTATGATGAACTGATTTACTGTATGAGGAGCGATATGAGACGACTGAACTCGTGTTTATGATGAACTGATTTACTGTATGAGGAGCGATATGAGACGACTGAACTCGTGTTTATGATGAACTGATTTACTGTATGGGGAGCGATATGAGACGACTGAACTCGTGTTTAGGATGAACTGATTTACTGTATGAGGAGCGATATGAGACGACTGAACTCGTGTTTAGGATGAACTGATTTACTGTATGAGGAGCGATATGAGACGACTGAACTCGTGTTTAGGATGAACTGATTTACTGTATGAGGAGCGATATGAGACGACTGAACTCGTGTTTAGGATGAACTGATTTACTGTATGGAGGAGCGATATGAGGCGACTGAACTCGTGTTTATGATGAACTGATTTACTGTATGAGGAGCGATATGAGACGACTGAACTCGTGTTTATGATGAACTGATTTACTGTATGGGGAGCGATAGAGACGACTGAACTCGTGTTTAGATGAACTGATTTACTGTATGAAGAGCGATATGAGACGACTGAACTCGTGTTTATGATGAACTGATTTACTGTATGAGGAGCGATACGAGACGACTGAACTCGTGTTTATGATGAACTGATTTACTGTATGAAGAGCGATATGAGACGACTGAACTCGTGTTTAGGATGAACTGATTTACTGTATGAGGAGCGATACGAGACGACTGAACTCGTGTTTAGGATGAACTGATTTACTGTATGAAGAGCGATATGAGGCGACTGAACTCGTGTTTAGGATGAACTGATTTACTGTATGAGGAGCGATATGAGACGACTGAACTCGTGTTTATGATGAACTGATTTACTGTATGGAGAGCGATATGAGGCGACTGAACTCGTGTTTATGATGAACTGATTTACTGTATGAGGAGCGATATGAGACGACTGAACTCGTGTTTATGATGAACTGATTTACTGTATGAGGAGCGATATGAGACGACTGAACTCGTGTTTAGGATGAACTGATTTACTGTATGGGGAGCGATATGAGACGACTGAACTCGTGTTTATGATGAACTGATTTACTGTAGCTATGAGGAGCGATATGAGACGACTGAACTCGTGTTTATGATGAACTGATTTACTGTATGGGGAGCGATATGAGACGACTGAACTCGTGTTTATGATGAACTGATTTACTGTATGGGGAGCGATATGAGGCGACTGAACTCGTGTTTATGATGAACTGATTTACTGTATGAGGAGCGATATGAGACGACTGAACTCGTGTTCATGATGAACTGATTTACTGTATGGGGAGCGATATGAGACGACTGAACTCGTGTTTATGATGAACTGATTTACTGTAGCTATGAGGAGCGATATGAGACGACTGAACTCGTGTTTATGATGAACTGATTTACTGTAGCTATGAGGAGCGATATGAGACGACTGAACTCGTGTTTATGATGAACTGATTTACTGTATGGGGAGCGATATGAGGCGACTGAACTCGTGTTTAGGATGAACTGATTTACTGTATGGGGAGCGATATGAGGCGACTGAACTCGTGTTTATGATGAACTGATTTACTGTATGGGGAGCGATATGAGGCGACTGTCGTGTTTATGATGAACTGATTTACTGTATGAGGAGCGATATGAGGCGACTGAACTCGTGTTTATGATGAACTGATTTACTGTATGGGGAGCGATATGAGGCGACTGAACTCGTGTTTATGATGAACTGATTTACTGTATGAGGAGCGATATGAGACGACTGAACTCGTGTTTATGATGAACTGATTTACTGTAGCTATGGGGAGCGATATGAGACGACTGAACTCGTGTTTATGATGAACTGATTTACTGTATGGGGAGCGATATGAGACGACTGAACTCGTGTTTATGATGAACTGATTTACTGTATGGGGAGCGATATGAGACGACTGAACTCGTGTTTATGATGAACTGATTTACTGTATGAGGAGCGATAAGAGACGACTGAACTCGTGTTTAGGATGAACTGATTTACTGTATGGGGAGCGATACGAGACGACTGAACTCGTGTTTAGGATGAACTGATTTACTGTATGAAGAGCGATATGAGACGACTGAACTCGTGTTTATGATGAACTGATTTACTGTATGAGGAGCGATATGAGACGACTGAACTCGTGTTTATGATGAACTGATTTACTGTATGAAGAGCGATATGAGACGACTGAACTCGTGTTTAGGATGAACTGATTTACTGTATGAGGAGCGATATGAGACGACTGAACTCGTGTTTATGATGAACTGATTTACTGTATGAGGAGCGATATGAGACGACTGAACTCGTGTTTATGATGAACTGATTTACTGTATGAAGAGCGATATGAGACGACTGAACTCGTGTTTATGATGAACTGATTTACTGTATGGGGAGCGATATGAGACGACTGAACTCGTGTTTATGATGAACTGATTTACTGTATGGGGAGCGATATGAGGCGACTGAACTCGTGTTTATGATGAACTGATTTACTGTATGAGGAGCGATATGAGACGACTGAACTCGTGTTTATGATGAACTGATTTACTGTAGCTATGGGGAGCGATATGAGACGACTGAACTCGTGTTTATGATGAACTGATTTACTGTATGGGGAGCGATATGAGACGACTGAACTCGTGTTTAGGATGAACTGATTTACTGTATGGGGAGCGATACGAGACGACTGAACTCGTGTTTAGGATGAACTGATTTACTGTATGAAGAGCGATATGAGACGACTGAACTCGTGTTTATGATGAACTGATTTACTGTATGAAGAGCGATATGAGACGACTGAACTCGTGTTTAGGATGAACTGATTTACTGTATGAGGAGCGATATGAGACGACTGAACTCGTGTTTATGATGAACTGATTTACTGTATGAGGAGCGATATGAGGCGACTGAACTCGTGTTTAGGATGAACTGATTTACTGTATGAGGAGCGATATGAGACGACTGAACTCGTGTTTATGATGAACTGATTTACTGTATGAAGAGCGATATGAGACGACTGAACTCGTGTTTAGGATGAACTGATTTACTGTATGAGGAGCGATATGAGACGACTGAACTCGTGTTTAGGATGAACTGATTTACTGTATGAAGAGCGATATGAGACGACTGAACTCGTGTTTAGGATGAACTGATTTACTGTATGAGGAGCGATATGAGGCGACTGAACTCGTGTTTAGGATGAACTGATTTACTGTATGAGGAGCGATATGAGACGACTGAACTCGTGTTTAGGATGAACTGATTTACTGTATGAGGAGCGATACGAGACGACTGAACTCGTGTTTATGATGAACTGATTTACTGTATGAGGAGCGATACGAGACGACTGAACTCGTGTTTATGATGAACTGATTTACTGTATGAAGAGCGATATGAGGCGACTGAACTCGTGTTTAGGATGAACTGATTTACTGTATGAGGAGCGATATGAGACGACTGAACTCGTGTTTAGGATGAACTGATTTACTGTATGGGGAGCGATATGAGACGACTGAACTCGTGTTTATGATGAACTGATTTACTGTATGAAGAGCGATACGAGACGACTGAACTCGTGTTTATGATGAACTGATTTACTGTATGAAGAGCGATATGAGACGACTGAACTCGTGTTTATGATGAACTGATTTACTGTATGAGGAGCGATACGAGACGACTGAACTCGTGTTTATGATGAACTGATTTACTGTATGAGGAGCGATACGAGACGACTGAACTCGTGTTTATGATGAACTGATTTACTGTATGAGGAGCGATATGAGACGACTGAACTCGTGTTTATGATGAACTGATTTACTGTATGAGGAGCGATATGAGACGACTGAACTCGTGTTTAGGATGAACTGATTTACTGTATGGGGAGCGATACGAGACGACTGAACTCGTGTTCATGATGAACTGATTTACTGTATGGGGAGCGATACGAGACGACTGAACTCGTGTTCATGATGAACTGATTTACTGTATGAGGAGCGATACGAGACGACTGAACTCGTGTTTAGGATGAACTGATTTACTGTATGAGGAGCGATATGAGACGACTGAACTCGTGTTTATGATGAACTGATTTACTGTATGGAGAGCGATATGAGACGACTGAACTCGTGTTTAGGATGAACTGATTTACTGTATGAGGAGCGATACGAGACGACTGAACTCGTGTTCATGATGAACTGATTTACTGTATGAGGAGCGATACGAGACGACTGAACTCGTGTTCATGATGAACTGATTTACTGTATGAGGAGCGATATGAGACGACTGAACTCGTGTTTATGATGAACTGATTTACTGTATGGAGAGCGATATGAGACGACTGAACTCGTGTTTATGATGAACTGATTTACTGTATGGAGAGCGATATGAGACGACTGAACTCGTGTTTATGATGAACTGATTTACTGTATGAGGAGCGATATGAGACGACTGAACTCGTGTTTATGATGAACTGATTTACTGTATGGGGAGCGATATGAGACGACTGAACTCGTGTTTATGATGAACTGATTTACTGTATGGAGAGCGATATGAGGCGACTGAACTCGTGTTTAGGATGAACTGATTTACTGTATGAGGAGCGATATGAGACGACTGAACTCGTGTTTATGATGAACTGATTTACTGTATGAGGAGCGATACGAGACGACTGAACTCGTGTTTATGATGAACTGATTTACTGTATGAGGAGCGATACGAGACGACTGAACTCGTGTTTAGGATGAACTGATTTACTGTATGGGGAGCGATAGGAGACGACTGAACTCGTGTTTATGATGAACTGATTTACTGTATGAGGAGCGATACGAGACGACTGAACTCGTGTTCATGATGAACTGATTTACTGTATGAGGAGCGATATGAGACGACTGAACTCGTGTTTAGGATGAACTGATTTACTGTATGAGGAGCGATATGAGACGACTGAACTCGTGTTTATGATGAACTGATTTACTGTATGAGGAGCGATACGAGACGACTGAACTCGTGTTCATGATGAACTGATTTACTGTATGAGGAGCGATATGAGACGACTGAACTCGTGTTTAGGATGAACTGATTTACTGTATGAGGAGCGATATGAGACGACTGAACTCGTGTTTATGATGAACTGATTTACTGTATGAGGAGCGATATGAGACGACTGAACTCGTGTTTATGATGAACTGATTTACTGTATGAGGAGCGATACGAGACGACTGAACTCGTGTTCATGATGAACTGATTTACTGTATGAGGAGCGATATGAGACGACTGAACTCGTGTTTATGATGAACTGATTTACTGTATGGAGAGCGATATGAGGCGACTGAACTCGTGTTTATGATGAACTGATTTACTGTATGGGGAGCGATATGAGACGACTGAACTCGTGTTTATGATGAACTGATTTACTGTATGAGGAGCGATATGAGACGACTGAACTCGTGTTTATGATGAACTGATTTACTGTAGTTATGAGGAGCGATATGAGGCGACTGAACTCGTGTTTATGATGAACTGATTTACTGTATGAGGAGCGATATGAGGCGACTGAACTCGTGTTTATGATGAACTGATTTACTGTATGGGGAGCGATATGAGGCGACTGAACTCGTGTTTATGATGAACTGATTTACTGTATGAGGAGCGATATGAGGCGACTGAACTCGTGTTTATGATGAACTGATTTACTGTATGGGGAGCGATATGAGACGACTGAACTCGTGTTTAGGATGAACTGATTTACTGTAGCTATGAGGAGCGATATGAGACGACTGAACTCGTGTTTATGATGAACTGATTTACTGTATGAGGAGCGATATGAGACGACTGAACTCGTGTTTATGATGAACTGATTTACTGTATGGGGAGCGATATGAGACGCACCGTTTCTGTTACTAATGTGCGAATGCGCTTTATTTACACAAAATAGCTTTCATTACTGTTGTGACATTCAATAATAATTAATGAACTTTACATCGATTGCAAACACTATAACGTATACCGAACAAATTGTATCAATGTAAATAAACATCGTAAAATGTTAAAAGCACAAACCTTTCTTCAGCTGAAACCGTAGACTGTGATGGGCGACGCGTCACTTCCTCCCACGTCAGCTGGAGTGAGCGTGGCTCCGCCCACCGAGAGAGAGGCACCCATGAAAACACTCAAATATCGGGGACTTTTATTTTGCGTAGGCGTCATAAAGCTGCGCCGCGCTCTTCATCTGTTGTGATTCACCTGAAGGAAGGTTTGTGGTTTTAAGTATTGAAATCAATGTGAAATGTTTTGTCAATTTAAACGTTTTTTTTTTTTTTACAAGCTATGTAAAATAAATAAATTATTCCTAAATGTAACGTTGTAGGGTCATTCTACATGGCAAGATAGCTTAAAATGTATTTCTTTTTCTAACATTTAAACGTAGACCACATTATTAGATTACCTTTTGACTTTATGAATACATATAAATGATTTTTAAAAATCTTTTTTGTGCAATTATTTAAAGACCACGTACCATTTTTTTTGTCACTGGTGTTACCTTCTTTAGCAATATTAAAGGTTTTTATGAAATATTATTTCAATTTTTCTTTCAGCACATGTAGTCAGTTACAGAAAAATAATGAAAATGCAAGAAATAAGGAGATTGTGTTATTTATTTAATGTGACAGAAAAAAAACACAGTAACACCAGTGACAATTTCCATGAAAAATGCATTTTACAAAATGTCTGCTGCAAGGTATCAAACCACATGTTGTCAATCATGGTATACTCACTAAATTAAGTAGTTTAATCCATTTGTTTTCTAGTTTTTTACAATTCCCTAACAATAAATAGGTCACACCAGTGACTTCAGCTAAAAGCTTCATATGAAATCATGAGATAAATGAGAAAATGTATCATAACTGCAAAGAATAGTGGATTTAACACGGGCCTTTCTTCATAGATCTTCAGGAAATAGGAGGAAAAGTGTGATTTCTATTAAAAAAAATAACAGATTTTTGTTAAACGGTAACACCAGTGACACAACTCCAGGGGACCATTATATATTTTATAATATTTATTCAGCATTTTGTTTTTTTATGTCATTTATATCATATATTTGATAGTTATGAATACATTATTATATTTTAAATGGTAGAAAAACCTGTTTTTGATGTCAAAATAAAGCACGTTCCCGCTGTACATGCTGTAACGAGCAGTTTTGTGCTGCTTGGAATTCTTTATAATTAATTAAAAACAAATATTGCCACATTGATGGCTCAAGAAGGTGTAATTGTTTAAATAACACATTGTTTAATTTTAAAATATAATGAAACTGTAACCCTAAAGTGTTTTTCAAGTGTAATATTTCTATAAAAAACATGGAAATTTCCATAGAATGACCCTGTAATGCTTTATTTATCATTATTGTTATGAGTAAAGAGCATCCACATGAGTAACAGAAAAGGTGCGTCTCATTTTGCTCCCTATTATATCATGAATCAGTACATCGTTCAAGTACTGGAAAGAAGTGATGAGAGAAACTGAGTTTTTATTTTTTAATGCGAGTCAACTGAATCAAATCATTCGTAAAATGATTCAGTGATTCGAATCAGCTCATGCTGACGACAAACGAGCACAAGCACAAACGTGTGTAATTAACACTTACAAACCAACTGCAAATGTTTTCATGAAAGTGGAATCTATTGGATATTGTGTACAAATAATTGAATACCAAATATAAATACATAAATATGAACTTTGTCTAATATATTTTAATGAGGTGATTTAAGGCCATTAACTATCTCTGAATCACTTACCAGTAGGGTTGCAAACTTCTAAAAAGACAAATAAGGGATGCAAATATTTGTTCTGTACCACATGTCATTTTCGTGTTTTAGTTAGTTATATGAAATGTGTATAAAATGAATACTGGACAAACTGCATGCAAGACGCTGACTACTGAGCTAAGGAACTGTTGGAGACAAACCCAGAGATTCAGTTTGCATTCATTTTTCTTTATTAACTATTCTCATCTTAAATACACAGAAAAGCTCCTGGTGAAGCAGCTGAGATCCACGTGACACTATTATAAAGATGGCGTTTATTAAAGAGGAGAGTGAAGACATGAAGATTGAAGAAGTATTCAGAGCCAAAAAAGAAGATACTGAGGAACAAACAGGTTGGTTTTCATTCTCAAAGCTGAACTCACTCATTTGATCCTTATTAAAATGTCTATCTCTACAGAAATAAACATATGAAAAAATGTAGATGTAGATGTAGACTAAGCAAAAGTTATTTTGTGTAACATTTAAGCCAAAAACAAAAAAAAGACAACAAAAACCTTGCAGTTCTATCACTTATGCAACAACTGTCAGGGTTCTGTCACTTCGGTCTAGTTTAATCGTAGTTTTGTGACAGAGCCCTGACACTCCCCTCTTGTCTTGTTTTCTTGTGAGCACGCGGCTTCGAGTGTGCTCTCTTGTCTGCGTGCTTTGTTTCATGTTGGAGCATAGTGTTCGGATCCCGTCACTCATGTCTTGTTCAGGCTCCGTTTTGGTTTCGTGTCAAGGTTCAGACACTCACGCTCCATGTTCTGTCTTGCTGTGGGAGCGTGCAGTGTCGAGTTCGCTCGGGCCGTGCGCTCCTCTGTTCGCGTGTGTTGTTCGGCCGCGTGCTTTTTCGTTATCTTGTTTTGTTGCACGCAGCTTGTGTTTTTCACTGTCAGCGTGCTTTCATGTTTAGCCCTATTCGCATGGGATTAGTGTTACCTGGTGACCTCCAGTCCTTTGTAATTATTGAGGAGATTGTCTGTGATCTTAATCCAGTGCGAATCGACCATGTCTGTAATTTGTAAAGTAAAAATTCTCCTGCAAATGACCTACCATATTTTGCCGAACACCGAGGTCCCGTGATAATATTAGTTCCATGCGAATCAGCATCTCTGTGATTTGGCCAGCATTTGGCGGGTCATATATAATTTTTCGAGGTTTTTGTATCCTGTGTGCCTTTTTCACTAAGCACTTCCCCTCGGGTGAATCCCCGAGCTGCTGAAGTGCATTTCACTTCGTGAAGTGCACGAGGGAGGTTTATATGGACAGACCCTCGACCCCTCAATTTTGACAGAGGGAGCGAGTCTGCTTCATATGCACAGTTCAGGCCACTCCATAGACCACAATGCAACACGATTATGACGTCATCGCAGATTGCATTTAATTTATCCCCACCCCAAACAATATATAAATTATTTTTTTTATATTTATAACAGCCCCAGCATACCTGTATACATATAGAATGCTGCATCAAACAAATTCATTAGGAAAAAATTTAAAGAAACCAACTCCATAGCGGATTCTAAAGTGATCAAGGGCTTAGGATGTTCGATTCAGCCCATTGCAAGGCCAGTAGTGGGCACTCATGCAACCTAATCAATGACGTATATCCGAGGGCATAAAAAGTGAACTGGAACGCAACCTGAGATGGAGCAAGTGACCAGGGTGGAGCAGGCAGATCTGGTGGCGTGGGCAGAACAGAAGACCAGGGTGGAGCAGGCGGAGCCGGAGACCACCAGGGCAGAGCTGAAGACCACCATGGCAGCACAGGCGGACTTGAGAGCACTGAGGCCGTTAGGCTTGAGAACGATGAGGGAGTCAAGATGCCAGCCGCTCACACTGACATCAGTGGTGGGTCTGCCAAACTGGAAGCCAATCTCAAACACCTAGGGATCGCCCTTGTAGCCTCAGATTTGATGTTTATGACACCCGGAAACATTGGTGTGGTGTCCATTGTGGCTTCCTTGATGGCTGGAGACTCTGGAGTGGCGGCCCTGTGGTGACAAGACTCTGGAGTGGCGGCCACTCGGACCAACATCAATGGAGGGTCCGCCACACTGGGTGCCCAAAGACAAGTCCAGTAGTCGAGATGGTGCAGGCTTATTACAAAAGTTGCAGCCTAAGCTCTTCCATCTGCCAAAGCTTGAGGAGCACAGCTACCCCTCAAAAATGTTTAGGGGAACGGTCCTCCCTCACAGTGAATGGAGAACCACTTAGCAAAAGAGCATGCTCTACAAATTGCTCAAATGTCTCTCGAGGACCAACACGGGAAAGTTGTGTACCTAGAGAATCATTCAGACCAGCACGATAAAAGGTAATGAGAGCACTGTCTGGGAAGTGAGTGTGGTTTGCTAAGTCCAAAATCTCATGGGCATGCTCCTCGATGGAGCGCTCACCCTGGCGCAGGAGAATAAGCTGCATACCTGCTAGATCCATTGTACATCAGTTGTTCTGTAATGTGTGGGAATAAGTCCAGGCAAGCAGGGATGTGGATCTATATGCAGGTGTTTTATTTAGAGATGCACCGTTTGATCTTATAAAATTCTTTATGTATTCAAAATTTTGTAGTGTAAATGCATTTATGGCACTTCAGATGCTGCTTCTGTGTTTCCTGCAGTGGAAAGATGGAGTTTGATGATACTCATTTCATTTGAATGGTAACAGCTCTACAGTTTCTTATTATTCTGACTGAATTAATTGAAAATTAATGAATGAATGATGCATTTATATAGCGCTTTATTGTGTATTGCTGTACACCCAAAGCGCTTTACAATCATGTGGGGGGGTCTCTCCTCAACCACCACCAGTGTGCAGCATCCACTTGGATGATGCGACGGCAGCCACAGCACAACGGCACCAGAGCGCTCACCACACACCAGCTACAGGTGGAGAGGAGAGAGAGTCATAGAGCCAAGTGATAGGGATTATTAGGAGGCCATGATTGTCAAGGGCCAGTGGAGGGAATTTGGCCAGGACACCGGGTTACACCCCTACTCTTTACGAGAAGTGCTATGGGATTTTTTTAATGACCACAGAGAGTCAGGACCTCGGTTTAACGTCTCATCCGAAAGACTGTGCTTTTTTGCCAGTATAGTGTCACAGAATTTGATGTGAAAGATGACATTTAATAAAGTTAGTAAAAAATGACACTTTTAAAAAACATAGTGGGAAAAAACATCTGTTTTGTTATATACAGCATCAGTTAATTGTTATTTCTACCTCTTTTCTAGTCACAGAGCACTTTATTTTGAGAGTTGTTTAAGTGAGAGAACATCTGTAACTTTGTCCAGATTGGGGGAATTGTAATGTTTAATAATTTATTATGTAAATAAAAAATGTTTGCATTAAAAAAAGTGTAGATTTTTGTTTGTATATGCTGTCAATTATAGTTTTTAGAAAGAAAATCAGAATTGGCAAAAATCGGTATTGGCAGGTCACACTTACAAAAAAAATCGGAAATCGGAATCAGCCAAGAAAATTGCAATCAGTGCATCTCTAGTTTTATTACAGTAACAGGTAACAAAAGAGTTGTGTTTTCCATAGTTGTGTTTGATGAGATGTCTTCATTTACTCAAAGTGGTAGCAGTGAGCTCAATAGAACAAAAAGCATATTATTTCTGGTCCACAAATGCCTACATAATTCTCAAGCTATCCAACAGGATTTTGGGGTATACAGGTGCATCTCAAAAAATTAGAATATTGTAAAAAAAGTTCATTTTTTCTTGTAACTTATTTCAAAAAGTGAAACTTTCATATATTTTAGATTCATTGCATGTAAAGTAAAACATTTCAAAAGTTTTTTTTGTTTTAATTTTGATGATTAGAGCTTACAGCTCATGAAAGTCAAAAATCAGTATCTCAAAATATTAGAATATTTACATTTGAGTTTCAATAAATGACCATCCATACAGTATAAATTCTGGGTATCTCTTGTTCTTAGAAACCACAATAATGGAGAAGACTGCTGACTTAGCAATGATCCAGAAGACGAACATTGACGCCCTCCATAAAGAGGGTAAGTCACAGAGGGTCATTACCAAGCGGCAACCTCCCTTTCTCTCTCTTGAAACCAACACGGAAGTGACTAAAACTGCAATTCATCGACTGGCCGTTGGAGGCTGGCTCCAAAAGGGAGTCAGTCCCATAGACCTCCCATGTTAAAATGTCCAACTTTACAGCAGAATTTTTTTTTTACAGCCTGGTACAAAAAGTGGTTTTGGTCTATATAGCTAATTTTGCCCTTTGTGACAACTGTGAGGGGGGTGAATTTTTTTTATAACTCATCCGTTTAAATTATATCAAGCCTTAAAGTTCTCCAGCAGGGATAATGCTCCGAATGATTGTGAATTAAACATCTCCGATGATGTTCATTGCAATGGATTTTATCGACTTACAAGAAAAGGAAGGAAAAGGATTTAATTGAGAACAGTTATTGATTTTATGTGTGATACGCTGTCATGGCATTTGAGTCCTCACGTACAGAAGTGTGCAGCCCCAGACTGACAGCTGGCACTGAGTGAATAATCTGCATTATAAAAAAAAGCACTTTAAAGATTATTTACGATTAATTATTGTTGCCAAGTTATCTAGTTGTTGCTTGCTTACAGTGCTTTGTTATATGGAGCAGTTTGTTAGATCGCGATCTATTTAATTTGTTTGTCTAATGAAGTGCCGACAGATGTATAAAAGTACACAAGTCACACTGTAATTTAAACGCGGTAGACTTTAATGGACAGTAAAACAAAGGCAGAATACCGTATAACTCCAGGCTGCTGGCTGGTGTTATGTCTTTGCACGGCAGCACTTCTGTCACTATAGACGGGCGTGGTTTCAGCTCAGCTTGACCCACATCCCGCCTTTTTGCCCATTTTCGATTATCCGGGAGTGACGCGCGGTGACACGCTGCCAAGATGGCGGTGGTCGGCTCCGCCCACTTTAGGCTTCAAAAATGCTCTTCAGAATCCTACGAGTGACGTCACGGACACTACGTCCATTTTTTTTACAGTCTATGGTCATTACTGAAAGGTGTGGCTGTTTACAGAGTGCTGTATCAAAGCATATTAAATGCAAAGTTGACTGGAAGGAAGAATTTGGGTAGGAAAAGGTGCACAAGCAACAGGGATGACCGCAAGCTTGAGAATACTGTCAAGCAAAGCTGATTCAAACACTTGGGAGAGCTTCACAAGGAGCGGACTGAAGCTGGAGTCAGTGCATCAAGAGTCAACACGCTCGGACGTCTTCAGGAAAAGGGCTACCAAGCCACTTCTGAACCAGAGACAATGTCAGAAGCATCTTACCTGGGCTGTGGAGAAAAAGAACTGGACTGTTGCTCAGTGGTCCAAAGTAGGGCTGAACGATTTTGGAAAATAATTGCCAATAATTTTTTTTACCAATATTGCGATTGCGATTTAACGTGCGACTATTTTTTAAAGCTCTTTATATTCTGTATTATTCAACAAAGACAAGCAATAAATCATTGTATAGTATGCAGTGTTGGGCACGTTACTTTAAAAAAGCAATTAGTTATATTACTAGTTACTTCTCACAAATAGTAAGTGAGTTACATCATTATAAAATAAACTAATTACCAGGGAAAGTAACTATTGTTACTTTAAAAAAAATAATTCAAATGTCAAATAACTTGTATGTCTCCAATATTAAATGTTAAATGAATGAAATGGACACTAAATAGAATACATTATTATGATAAAACATTGCACACTAATCTACACTATTTTAATGTTTCTGTGGGACAATGTGAGAGACACCTATCAAATTAAATTTATTATTGTAAATATTATCAACCCTCTATGGACACCTTGGCAATAGAATCTCCACTGGCTTGTATTTTTTTTCTTGTTTACTCACCAGACTAATATTAATTAGCTGATATATATATATATATATATATATATATATATATATATATATATATATATAAATATAAATATATATATATATATATATATATATATATATATATATATATATATATATATATATATATATAGCTTATGTTTGTAAAATGGCACAGTTTTTTTAAATATCTTACTTGGCATCAGTCAGTCAAACATTATAATATGATATTATCAGACATGTTCACAAGTCTCTGAGGTCCAAGTCCAAGTCAAGTCTTTGAGGTCAAGTCTAAGTCAAGTCTCAAGTCTTTAAAGCGGAGTCCAAGTCACATCTCAAGTCTTTGTTCTATTTATTAGCAACAGTTCTTTCAGCTAGTTATTGAGGCTAAATCAGTTTTGAAATACTGATTTCACAATATGATTTTCTCAACAACAACAACAAAAAAACTTGAACAAAATTTAAGACAAATTAGAAATGAAAAGGTGTCCATTTATTAATTGTAAGATAAAATGCAGCACATTTCTTTGTAAAATTGAAATGTCAAACAACAAAACTAAATTTTAAAACAAACCCCAATAAATCAAATGAATTACACAAATTAAATAAATCTCATATAAACAAACTAAGGCTTTGTCTGTGCTCTTTTTCAATTTAAAATTAGAGGCTACCACTGTATTTTAAACACAACACAATCCAAACAAAGAGGCTGCATACAGGTACATCTCATGTAATCATCTCATGTACACCCCATTATTGTGGTTTCAAAGAACAAGAGATACCCAGAATTTATACTGTGTGGATGGTTATTTATTGAAACTCAAATGTAAATATTTTGAGATACTGATTTTTGACTTTCATTAGCTGTAAGCTCTAATCATCAAAATTAAAACATTTTTTTTTTTTAAGTGTTTTACTTTACATGTAATGAATCTAAAATACAAACCCGATTCCAAAAATGTTGGGACACTGTACAAATTGTGAATAAAAAAGGAATGCAATAATTTACAAATCTCATAAACTTATATTTTATTCACAGTAGAATATAGATAACATATCAAATGTTGAAAGTGAGACATTTTGAAATGTCATGCCAAATATTGGCTCATTTTGGATTTCATGAGAGCTACACATTCCAAAAAAGTTGGGACAGGTAGCAATAAGAGGCCGGAAAAGTTAAATGTACATATAAGGAACAGCTGGAGGACCAATTTGCAACTTATTAGGTCAATTGGCAACATGATTGGGTATAAAAAGAGCCTCTCAGAGTGGCAGTGTCTCTCAGAAGTCAAGATGGGAAGAGGATCACCAATTCCCCCAATGCTGCGGCGAAAAAATAGTGGAGCAATATCAGAAAGGAGTTTCTCAGAGAAAAATTGCAAAGAGTTTGAAGTTATCATCATCTACAGTGCATAATATCATCCAAAGATTCAGAGAATCTGGAACAATCTCTGTGCGTAAGGGTCAAGGCCGGAAAACCATACTGGATGCCCGTGATCTTCGGGCCCTTAGACGGCACTGCATCACATACAGGAATGCTACTGTAATGGAAATCACAACATGGGCTCAGGAATACTTCCAGAAAACATTGTCGGTGAACACAATCCACCGTGCCGTTGCCGGCTAAAACTCTATAGGTCAAAAAAGAAGCCATATCTAAACATGATCCAGAAGCGTAGGCATTTTCTCTGGGCCAAGGCTCATTTAAAATGGACTGTGGCAAAGTGGAAAACTGTTCTGTGGTCAGACGAATCAAAATCTGAAGTTCTTTTTGGAAAACTGGGACGCCATGTCATCTGGACTAAAGAGGACAAGGACAACCCAAGTTGTTATCAGCGCTCAGTTCAGAAGCCTGCATCTCTGATGGTATGGGGTTGCATGAGTGCGTGTGGCATGGGCAGCTTACACATCTGGAAAGGCACCATCGATGCTGAAAGGTATATCCAAGTTCTATAACAACATATGCTCCCATCCAGACGTCGTCTCTTTCAGGGAAGACCTTGCATTTTCCAACATGACAATGCCAGACCACATACTGCATCAATTACAACATCATGGCTGCGTAGAAGGATCCGGGTACTGAAATGGCCAGCCTGCAGTCCAGATCTTTCACCCATGCTTCTTGAAAGTACTTGAATTTCAGACATATGGATTCAAGGCCTGGAAAGTACTTGAAAACAAACATAGGTCCTTGAAAGTGCTTGAATTAAATTTGAAATAAATTTAGTTTATGGCGCTATTTCAAAAAATTGTCCATATGTGCTGTGAAAGACAGAAGGAAACGGCACTAATGATTGAGGGTGGAGATGGGGTAGCGCGAAAAAAAACTTAGCGTGTGCATTGATGCACAGCCTAGAGCCCTGCGCGGAACAGTTTTCTCCCGCTGAGTTTCTGACCATTACCGGCCACTCCCACAACGTGTGTGTCCCGCTCCCGCAAACATTCTAATATTGTATATAATTTTCGCGCTGTCAGTACGTGAGGTATTGAAATAACATTTGAATGAGCGCTCGCAGTTCACTTTCACTTTCGATTTCGCGATCACGCGCACTCTGTGTAAAGTGAGCACATCTAACGGTGCGTGCAGAATTATTAGGCACGTTGATATACTGATCATACTTTTTTCCAAGCAAATTTTACCAATTCCAAACCACATCAATCTTAATAACTACTATTCATTTTATATTTAAACATTTATAAGTGATATATAATTGTCCATGAAGGCTGGAAGTGAAAAACTCCATATATTCAGGTGTGCAGAATTATTAGGCAGGTTTTATTTTACAGATGAAATGAGCCAAAAAAGAGATTTAACTGAAAAGTCAAAAATTATTAAATCCCCATGAGAAATATTCAAAACCAATGCAATACAGAAATTGCAAAGTTAAGGCATGACCATTGGTCAGCAAAATGCTCATTGGGTCAGTGGGGTCTGACAGAAACGGGTGCAGAAGAAAAGACGCATGTTAACTGCAAAATAATTAAGAATTAATTTGAAGAATTAGGTGTAAAACCATCGGGAACCATTTAGTCTCCAGCGCCACCATTTTCCAGAACTGCAACCTACCTGGAGTCTCCAGAATTACAAGGTGTCAGGTTCTCAGAGACTTTGCTTGGGTAAAAAATAAAAAAAATTACCCTCACTTAATAAGAATAACATGCTGAAGTGTTGTGAAATACATGGACTAATTTTTTTATAGGCTTTATAGACAAATAAGTTGAGAGCGACTCATGAAGGATCAGCACCACATCGTCTTGTACCACTGTTTGAAGAATTTATCTTCCAGAATCTGCCAGTAAGTTTTAGGAGCTCATTTTTAGTCAATCTATGCAAGACAGACTTTTCAGGATAGGAGATGGACTAAAAATGAACTCCCAAAACTTACTGCGACATGGAGCTTAGGAGAAAATGTAGAACTTGAAAAATAAGAAAAACAGCTTATTGAAAAGTGTTTACAGTTTAAAAGCAAATAGAAAGTCCTATTTTTTTAATTTATTTTCTTTATATATTTTTTTGCAGATTTGCACATGTACAAGGTTTAAAATGTTCACCATGACATTTTTTTAAAAATATATTTGAGTTTTAAGCTGCTGCATGTTTGAGCACCTGCAATCCTCTAGTCTAGGTCAAAGATGAAAAAATGGGATTTACAATAATAAGTGATTTACAAAATAATTTTGACTTGTTTATTTATTAATGAGTAACGTCTCTATTGAGAGAGTGTGCACATTTTTAATGTTAACAGGTTTTATCGTGTTATTACAACATTTAACCACTTTTTATTAATTTAAAAATTGTGCAATTCTTTCAAATTTAAATCTTGTACAAGAACTACAGCTAAAACCAGTTTGATGCATATTTAATCTATATTTAAAAAATTGTATTTGAATATTACCAGTATTGATTTAAATGGATTTCATTCAATTCCTTTGAACACGACTGCTCAAAACGGTCTAAATTTATGAAACTTACACATTCAAAACATTACTCTGAAAGTTTTAATGTAAATGTTAAGTGTAAGTGAAATGTTTAATACTGTATTGACCTTTGAGGTCAAGTCTAAGTCAAGTCTCAAGTCTTTAAAGCGGAGTTCTAAATTTGTTCTATTTATTAGCAACAGTTATTGAGGCTAGTTATTGAGGCTAAATCAGTTTTGAAATACTGATTTCACAATATGATTTTCTCAACAACAACAAAAAAACTTAAACAAAATTTAAGACAAATTAGAAATGAAAAGGTGTCCATTTATTAATTGTCAGATAAAATGCAGCACATTTCTTTGTAAAATTGAAATATGTCAAACAACAAAACAAAATTTTAAAACAAACCCCAATTAATCAAATTAATTACACAAATTAAATAAATCTCATATAAACAAACTAAGGCTTTGTGCTCTTTTTCAATTTAAAATTAGAGGCTACCACTGTATTTTAAACACAACACAATCCAAACAAAGAGGCTGCATACAGGTACATCTCATGTAATCATCTCATGTACACCCCATTATTGTGGTTTCAAAGAACAAGAGATACCCAGAAGTTATACTGTATGGATGGTTATTTATTGAAACTCAAATGTAAATATTTTGAGATACTGATTTTTGACTTTCATTAGCTGTAAGCTCTAATCATCAAAATTAAAACAATTTTTTTAAGTGTTTTACTTTACATGTAATGAATCTAAAATATTTGAAAGTTTCAGTTTTTGAAATGTTACTAGAAAAAATGAACTTTTTCACCATATTCTAATTTTCTGAGATGTACCTGTACATCCAGCATGAGCAAGTTTTTAATCTAAATTGGATTGTATAATTTCGAAATTTGAAGCAAAAACAAAATGGTCTGACTTCAGTTTTGTGAAACTATTCTACATAAAACATCTGTACAAAATCCAGCAGACAGAGAAGACAGGCTGAATTAATGCATATTCACTCTCTGCCAGCGGGTGGCGCTTGAACATCAATTAAACATCGTTTCCTTGGTTTCCGCTGTAAACAAAGCAGCGCTGCGGTTATGAACACTAATATGCATTATACGTAGGCAAGATGAAAAGAAAATACCATCTAAACTTTTTTTAAGACAGCCAGTTTCTCTCAGAGATACATTCATATAAACTCCTATACCAAATGACTTGCGTTTTTTACGAGTCTCACGAGTCCAAGTCAAGTCTCGAGTCAGCTGTTCACGAGTCCAAGTCAAGTCCTAAGTCTTTATTTATGCTACTTAAGTGCGACTCGAGTCCAAGTCGCAGACTCGAGTTTCCATCTCTGGATATTATGATAATTTAGCATTATATGATGATAGAACTTTAGTAATTAGAATAACCATGTATGAATTCATATTTGTCATGTTGACTGAACTTAGGACTGGTGCTTAAGATATTGTTTGTAATTTAGTGTTTCTATAAAAAAAAAAAAAATAACAATAATACTGATAAGATAACAATTCATTATCGCAGATAAGTAAGTTAATGAATACTGATTCATTATCGCAGATGAATCGCCTTCGATATGAACGTGATATTGCGTCGCTTGTCAGTGATCTACGGCTCAGTGTATTAAATGCCGCTCCATTTGAAAACAGGCGATGGAGATTTACCGCTAATCAAGGAACCAGCTTTACTGACGAGATGTGCATGCATATCCCATGAGATATATCGCCCAGCGCTAGGTCAATTCTGCATGTTATGTAAGACCCGCGGATACGAAAACAACCCGTGGCAAACTGCGGACTTGGCAACATAGCGTGCCAACTTGATGCTTCCTCTGAAGACTGCTTAGATGTGTTCGACTTGAAGCAGCGCTGCTGGACCAATCGCTGTGTGTGTCATCAAAGTACTGTGAGAGCTATAAGAGAGCGGATGTCTCCTTATGCTTTCTGTCACCGTACTTTGATGTCATACGATCGATCTTCAAGTCGAACACACCTCGGCTGCATCCGAAAACTTAGGCAGCTGACTCGCTGCCTTATGAGGCAATGACTTTGCAGGCAGCGTTTTTGCACGAAGGCACCTCACGAAACTGATTTCGGACAGGCTTCTGAGGCAGAGTAACGGTTTAATGATCTACAACAAATATAACGAGTTTTGGTGATAACTAAACATATTTAATTACTATAATACTAATCCTCCAAAGGCAGCATTTTTCAGTTTTCGGATGCAGCCCTTGTCTTTATGCTCACGTGTCACATGACAGAGTGTAATCGCAGCCTCTGCGGTTGAAAAATCACGTTTTTTCATATCGCGATATTATCACAAATGCAATTAATCGTTCAGCCCTAGTCCAAAGTCCTCTTTTCAGATGAAAGTAAATTTTGCATTTAATTTGGAAACAAGGTCCCAGAGTCTGGAGGAAGAGTGGAGAGGCACAGAATCCATGTTGCTTGAAGTCCAGTGTGAAGTTTCCACAGTCAGTGATGATTTGGGCTGCCATGTCATCTGCTGGTGTTGGTCCACTGTGTTTTCTGAAGTACACAGTCAACGCAGCCATCTACCAGGAAATTTTAGAGCACTTCATGCTTCCTTCTGCTGACAAGCTTTATGGAGATGCTGATTTCATTTTCCAGCAGGACTTGGCATGAAGAACTGATGGTCGAATTGTTGCAATAAACTTTTTAGTCTATTTTTGACGGATAATAATAATCGTCTCTCTGTCGTCAAAGGCATCAGCAACAGGCGATATCTTTGACTATCGTCGATACACTATACTATCGTCTATCGGTACCCTAAACTGAGTTGTGATGATGCTTCGTTTCCTTGCCATAATGTATTCTTAAATTCTTTATTATCAAATGTGTGTTGAATGTAAACTCCTATTAGGAATTTAACCATTCAATGTGAATTTATCTGAGAATATTCTTAAATAAGGAAATCTATTCAGTGATTGGTCCATGCGTATGCCGTCATCCAAAATTACATTTGTGGCACAGCAAAGTGTTGTGAATCATCTCTAAGACTGACACTTAAGATTTAGTCCTACACTTCACTTAAAGTACGACTGAGATGATTGATAACTAACTTTTAAGCGCAGCTTTGAGCCAAAAATTTTTTTTCACTTAAGTCAATTCTTAGCAGTGTTCTTGAGGGTAATTCTTAAAGGCTTGATAAATACAGGCCCTGGTTGTATGTTGGTTTTGACTCTCTACATGTCTGAATATTTTGACATCTGTTGCTTTGTGCCATTCAATTGGGGTTAATTTGAACTTTTTTGTCTTTTTGCTTTAGACCTGATGTTGCTGAAAGAGGAGAATGCCAAACTGAATGAAATGGAAGAGAAAGCTCAATACAAGAATCAACACAAATTTATAACTGGAGAAAAATCTTTTACTTGCTCACAGACTGAAAAGACTTCCTCAAGTAGAAAGGCTCAAATGACAGGAAGTAATAATTTCACCTGCCAACAGTGTGGAAAATGTTTTAGTCAAAAACAAGGTATTAAAAGACACATGAGAATTCACACAGGAGAGAAACCTTATGCCTGCCAACAGTGTGAAAAGCTTTTTAGTCGAGAAATAACTCTTAAAAGACATGTTAGAATTCATAATGGAGAGAAGCCATACACATGCCAACAGTGTGGAAGGAGTTTCAGTCAACTTGGAAACCTTGGAGTCCACATGAGTGTTCACACTGGAGAGAAGCCTTACAAATGCCAACAGTGTGGTAGAAGTTTTAACCGGAAAGGAAACCTTAATTCCCACATGACTGTTCACTCTGGAGAGAGCCTTTTCACCTGCCAACAATGTGGAACAAGTTTCACTCAAAAAGGAAGCTTAAACAGACACACGAGAATTCACACTAGAGAGAAGCCTTACACCTGCTCTCTGTGTGGAAAGGCTTTTGATCAATGTGAAAACCTTAAAGTCCATATGAAAATTCATGGAGAGAAACCCTACACATGCCCTCAGTGTGAAAAGAGTTTCCGTCAAAAACGGCACTTTGAAGGCCACATGAGAATTCATACTGGAGAGCAACCTTACACATGCCCTCAGTGCGGAAAGAGTTTCAGTTATAAACAACACTTTGAAGACCACATAAGAATTCACACTGGAGAGAAACCTTTCACATGCCAACAATGTGGAAAATGTTTCAGCCGAAAAGGAACTCTTAGCAGGCACATGCGAGTTCACACTGGAGAGAAGCCATTTATATGTGGTCACTGCGGAAAGAGTTTCAGACATAAAGCAGCTCTTAAGTACCACATGAGTTTTCATATATGAGAGAACTGTTTTTTTTGTCAATCATGGAAAGTTTCCTCGACAGGGAACATCTTAGGAATCATGTAATAAGACTTGCAGAAGCACTGCATTCTTGAAGATCACAGAAACACCCACAATATAGTTCAAAATACCCGAGCAGTGGATTTTGGCCTTCTTTACACCTGGGTTTAAAATGTGTTTTTTCAAGGGTGGGGGTCAATGGGTGGGTATATACTAGGGATGTGCATCTCCATAACTGAGGCTGATGCGATACGCATCTCGATGCATAGCCAATGATACGATACATTGAAGATACATATGAAGCAGCTAGCGATGAGATATGATTCACCACTATTACGATGCAGTGCGATTCGATTCAACACAATGTGATTCGATGCAATGGAAAAAATGATCGCTTTTATTTCTTTGGTTCAGACAGACAGCAAATCATAAATTAACTTATGTGTCTTTTGACTTCTAACCCCTCGAGGCCTGTTTCATATAACAAGTTTACCAAATAGGCCAGGCTTATTTCAGTTAGTCTGACTCACTGTCAAATGATTTGGTTTCATAAAGCAAATTTAACAAAGATCCACCTCAGTCACTGTGGCTACTTATGCTGGAAAACTAACCTGGTCTAAAGCAGGCTAACTGTCAGGCTAAGCTGAGCTCACTGACCAATAGGAATGCAATGACATTACCACCGACTCTCTCACATACTATCATAGCCATGTAGCCTTTCTCTCTGGTTTATAACAGCTGTACCTTTTATAGTTAGAACAGATAGCATTAGCACATTACAATCTAACATTGCTCTTAAAGACTCACTAAATTAAAAGTTAAAATCACAAAATCAAAACTACATTTTAACTACTATAAGAAACACACATTAACTCATCTGAGCTTAGTAATTAGGACTGTATTAGCTTACATTTTATTTACCCATTACAATAGTCCCTTTATAGTTACTGATATCATAAAATGCATATTTGACTCAGAATTATTGTGCTCCTATTTTAGCGCGCGCATCAGCGCTCATCCACTCGCGTAAGCCCACTCCTGACAGCAAAATGGATATATTTGCATGACTTTCTAACATTTACAGATGAAAAATATACTTGTGACATGTCAGTTATGCACTGAGGAAAACACAACGTCTCAAATGCATTAAACAGCACAAATATATTCGCTGTTTGCCATGGTGGATCGATTGATCCATGATCGACATTAAGGGCTGCTTAAGAATAAGCATGCACAAATTAGTTATAATGTGTGAACTTACATTGTCGTTTATAGCCGCTTTAGCCCCGATTGATTTGTTAGGATATTTCAAGTCAGGTTTTGGACTTTAATCCCCGTTTTTCCTCGGGTCTCTGTGCTGTTGTGATACGTCATATTCACGTGTAGCGGTGATGAGAGAACGCGCTTGAGAAACGCGTTTAGAGAGGAGAAATCAATCTACATATGAAATATTGGTCACTTTCTAAACAATAAAAGTGTAGCGCATCCACTAGAAATTATATATAAATAAATCGTTTTTTACAGATGCAAATATGTTAGAAACATCGCGATACAAATGCCAACTTGTATCCGATGCACACTTTTTAAACCGATGCATCGCATCGTTAACTTTTTATGCCGATGCACCGAGCAAATCGGGGAATCTTCCCATCCCTAGTATATACAGGTGCATCTCAAAAAATTTGAATATCGTTAAAAAGTTCATTTTTTTCTTGTAACTTATTTCAAAAAGTGAAACTTTCATATATTTTAGATTCATTGCATGTAAAGTAAAACATTTCAAAAGTTTTTTTTGTTTTAATTTTGATGATTAGAGCTTACAGCTCATGAAAGTCAAAAATCCAGTATCTCAAAATATTAGAATATTTCCTAAGATCAATCAAAAAAAGGATTTGCAAAACAGAAAAGTTCAAGTTCATAAAGTATGTTGATTTATGCACTCAATACTTGGTTAGGGCTCCTTTAGCACAAAAATTACAGCATCAGTGAGGTGTGGCATGGAAGCGATCAGCCTGTGACATTGCTGAGAATAACAGCGTTTTTTTGTTTTGTTTTTGGGATGCTATATCTGATAATAAAGACCTTTTAATCTACAAGAGTACCATGGTCATTCTGAAGTTTTCTTTGATGAACTGTTATAAATCCTAGACCAGAGAGCACCTTGACCTTACAGCATCTGGGCCCAGAGACACACTCTCTACTATTGGACTTTAAACAGCACAGACAAAGAAACTGACAGAACAAACATACTGCAGTAAAAATTGAGTTTTTAAATTTATAGCATATGATGTAGCCTAGTTAAGCAACATGAGACAGCCAAGAGAGTGTTGTTTCCCGAATATCAGCACGATTGCAGATTTGACATTGATTCTATTCATTCAGTATATGAGTAGTTAACATTAAGTGACCTACATTTTTTAACAGAATACATTTTAAAATAGTTCCAAAAAAGAAACGCGGTGTTTTGTTACTGAACGATTCAGCGTTTTTGATTTAATAATTTGTGTCAATGATTCAGTGGTCCATTCATAAAGACACACCCTTGCTTCATTCTTGAGTGAATCAGCCATCTGAATGAATGATAGACTGACTTTTGGGTTATAGCTGAAGAGGGTCATTTGCATTTGATGGCAGCACAATTTGCACAAACAGAAACTTAATGGCTTTTCTTCCAGTCATGACCTGATTTTTTCAGTATGTCTAGCATTCTACATCTATTGGTATTTTGTTAAATCAATTTTGAAATATCTGCAAATGTATTTTAATATTTTAAGCTGTCTGCTGATCCATTTCTAATTCAGTTCAGTATCAAAAATACAATAAAAACAGTAATATTGTGAAAAAATATTTAAATTTATAATAACATATAATCTGAATGAATATACAGTATATAAAACATTTAATTTATTTCTGTAATCAAAGCTGTATTTTCAGCATCATTACTCCAGTCTTCAGTGTCACACAGAAATAATTCTAATATGCTGATTTGCATCTCAAGAAATATTTCTGATTATTATGAATACAGAAAACACTTCATATTTTTGTGGAAACCATAATACCATTCAAAATACCATTAAAAAAAAACAACCTTTTTTATTCAACAAGGATAAATTGAATTGATCAAAAGTGCCAATAAAGATATTTATAATGTTACAAAAGATTTCTATTTCAAAGAAATGCTGTTATTTTGAACTTTGTATTCATCAAAGAACCCTGAAAAATAAAATGTATCACAGTTTCCACAAAACTATTTGGCATTCAGAACTGCTTTCAACCTAATCAGAAATCAGATAATAATCAGAAATGTTTCTTGAGCAGAAAATCAGCATATTAGAATGATTTGTGAAGGATCATGTGACACTGAAGACTGGAGTAAAAAAAATAATTAATTACTTAATTTAAAAATATGTTTTTTACAAGCAATGTAAACTGAATATTGCTTCATTTAACATGAATGAATGCTACTTTGTGTAAGTAAAGCGCATCCACACAAGTAACAGAGAAGGTGCATCTCATTTTGCTCCTTATATCATGAATCAGTTTATATTAAATATGAATTTGATCACTAATGAAAGAAATTGAGCTTATTGAAACTCTGAGTCAACTGAATTAATTGCTTTGCAAAATGATTCACCGCATGCTGACGATTGTGTGGCACAAAACAGTATAAATGCAACGAGAACAACACACAAACTTATAACACCTTTAACAAACCAACTGCAAATTAATATGAATAAATATGAAGTGTCTATATAATCACACTGTGTGTTTTTAACCTGCAATGCTAGTAAAAAAATTCAAAACACGCAGAAAAACTCCTGCTGAATCAACTGAGATCCACGTGACACTATTATAAAGAATCAGAATCAGCTTTATTCGCCAAGTGTGTGCAAACACACAAGGAATTTGTTGTGGTTTTTAAGAAAAGCTCTTGGTACATACATGCATACATATATACATACATATCTGACATGAGAACAGAACATTTAAATAAGACTTAACAACAATAATAATAATAATAATAATGTGTATGAATCTGGAACAGAAGATTTATGTACAGATTTGTGCCTTATTTACTCCATATATACAGCTGTATAGAAAATTATGCATACATATTTACATAGTACTAGAGAGAGAGTAAATAATTAGAGATGGGGGATGAATTACAGAACACAGGTAATAAATAATTCCTGTTAGTTGTTTAGGCTGGTGATGGCATAGGGGAAAAAACTGTTTTTATGCCTAGATGTTCTAGTGCACAGAGATCTGTAGCGTCTGCCTGAAGGGAAGTGCAAACAGGTCATGTCCAGGGTGAGAGGGGTCTGTGATGATGTTACCTGCCCGTTTCTTCACTCTGGAGTAGTACAAGTCCTGAAGGCTGGGCAGGTGCACACCAATGATCCTTTCTGCTGTCATAACAGTCCGCTGTAGTCTTCTTATATCTGATTTGCTGGCTGACCCAAACCATACAGTTATAGAAGAGCACAGAACCGACTCAATAACAGCAGAGTAAAACTGTGTCATGTGCGCCTGTGGCAGGTTGAACTTTTTCAGTTGACGAAGAAAGTACATTCTCTGCTGGGCCTTTTTCACAATGGAGTCGATGTGAGTGTCCCACTTCAGGTCCTGAGAGATGGTGGTTCCCAGGAACCTGAATGACTCCACTGCATTCACAGAGTTGTTCATGATAGTGAGTGGGGGGAGAGCTGGGGGTTTTCTCCTGAAGTCCACGATCATCTCCACAGTTTTAAGCATGTTGAGCTCCAGGTTGTTTAGACTGCACCAGACAGCCAGCTCCTTAACCTCCTGTCTGTAAGCAGACTCGTCACTGTCCTGGATGAGGCCGATGAGTGTGGTATCGTCTGCAAACTTCAGGAGCTTGACAGAGGGGTCTTTAGAGGTGCAGTCGTTGGTGTAGAGGGAGAAGAGCAGTGGGGAGAGAACACAACCCTGAGGAGCTCCAGTGCTGATGGTGCAGGTGTTGGATGAGAATTTTCCCAGCCTCACTAGCTGCTGCCTGTCTGTTAGGAAGCTGGTGATCCACTGACAGATGGAGGTGGGGACGGAGAGCTGTGTCAGTTTATTCTGAAGGGTGTCCGGGATGATGGTGTTGAAAGCGGAGCTGAAGTCCACAAACAGGATCCTTGCATAAGTCCCTGGTTTGTCCAGATGTTGGAGGATGTAGTGCAATCCCATGTTGACTGCATCATCCACAGACCTGTTTGCTCGGTAAGCAAACTGCAGGGGGTCCAGCAAGGGTCCAGTAATGTCCTTCAGGTGAGCCAACACGAGCCTCTCAAATGACTTCATCACCACAGACGTTAAAGCAACAGGTCTGTAGTCATTAAGTCCTGTGATTTTTGGTTTCTTGGGTACAGGGATGATGGTGGAGCGTTTGAAGCAGGAGGGGACTTCACACAGCTCCAGTGATCTATTGAAGATCAATGTGAAGATGGATGATAGCTGAACAGCACAGGCTTTGAGGCAGGCTGGAGAGACACCGTCTGGGCCTTTGGCTTTCCTTATCTTCTGTCTCCTGAAGACTTTGCTTACATCTTCTTCACAGATCTTGATTACAGGCTGAGAAACAGTAGGGGGGAGGGAGGGGAAGGGTGTTGATGGCTGTGTTGTGACACGGTCAGAGTGGATGTGGGGTGTCAGACCAGGCTTTTGTTTTTGAAACCTACAGTAAAAATTGTTCAGGTCTTCAGTCAGTTGTTGATTGGCCTCAGTGCTGGGGGAGGGGTCTTGTAGCTGGTAACGGCTTTCAGGCCTTTCCACACTGATGTAGAGTCGTTACTTGAAAGCTGTTTTTTTAGCTTTCCAGTGTAGTTTTTCTTTGCCACTCTTATCTCCCTATTCAGTGTGTATTTGGCCTGTTTGTACAAGGCTTTTCCCCCACTCCTCTTTGGCCTGGCGAAGCTGTTTGAGTTTTGTACTGAACCAAGGTTTGTCGTTGTTAAATGTTAAATAAGTCCTGGTGGGTACACACATGTCCTCACAGAAACTAATGTAGGATGTCACGGTGTCAGTGAGTTCATCCAAATCAGTAGCTGCAGCCTCAAAAACACTCCAATCAGTAAGTTCAAAGCAGGCTTGTAGATCCTGCTCTGCTTCAACAGTCCATCTCTTTACAGTTCTTAAAGGAAAACGCCACCGTTTTTCCATATTCCAATATGTTCTTCCCTCAACTTAGACGAGTTGATATGTACATCTCCCGTCTCAGTCCGTGCACTTAATCGCTCTAGCGTGCGGCACCACTATGCTAGCGTTTAGCTTAGCACCATTCATTTCTTAGGATCCAAACTGGGATAAATTTAGAAGCCACCAAACACTTCCATGTTTTCCCTATTTAAAGACGTTTACATGAGTAGTTACACAAGTAAGTATGGTGACACAAAATAAAACGTGGCGATTTTCTAAGCGGAAAAAATGATAACTATAATGTGTGGCGGAAGAGCACTTTGCAGCACTTCGACCTCGGCGCAGTAATCATCACTCCTGAAAACTCTTACTCCCTCCCCCCCCTCTCCCTCTCACTGATAGTGATAGTGCAGGCCACGTTGGTTGTATTGACGGAAGAGGGAGAGTTTTCAGGAATGATGATATTACTGCGCCGAGGTCGAAGTGCTGCAAAGTGCTCATTCACATGGGGCGTCGGCGTCAACGCTTGACGGAGGGCGTGTCTGAAGCGTGGCGCTGACGCAACTTTTCAAGTGCCAACGGAGGCGTCAGCCAATCAGATCGCCTCATGCAAATACCAAATCCTGTTCATGCAATACCAGAGAAGTATGTGATTGGTTGTTGTAACTATGACAGCGCGTCAGATAGTAAAATGGCTGTTTTTTAAGTAATTAGTTTATAGGGAGAGACGTGACAGGTAACAACTGTCATCTCTCTCTCTCTCTCTCTCTCGATAATTAATTGAAATACATGCTAAAATTCATTCAAATAAATGTGATGATTGTGATCTTACCGCACTATTTCATCTCTGTGTCTGATTTGAAGCGGCAGAATGCTAGAACTAACGAGCCTTAACTGACAAAAATAACTGTCATTTTTACCCATTCGGTCAAATATTGCGCTGCAAAGAGCAATACTAGTTTTAACTTGTCTATAACTTGGCATATGACCATGGAATAAACGGGATAATCAACGGCTAGCCGTGCATTAAACGATTTGAATGCATGACGTGGAAGGCAAAGAACTGCCCGACGCGAAGCGGATAATCAAGCATGCCATTGATTATCCCTTACTTAAATCGTCTCTGGTAAAAACGGATAAACTTTGTTCTGCACCCTTTTGGACATTTTTGTCCATTTTAGTTTTGTTTTTTTTGATAATTTTGCCTGTGTTAATGCTAACTGCATAAATTTTGGCTCAGGTGTGTATTTTTATTGGTATTTTAATATTCCACCCTCATTTCCTTTTAATAAATCTATTTTACACTAGGTACGCAAAATTGTTAGACTCGGGACCTTTTGGACAAAAATGTCAAGTCAAGTCAAGTCAAGTCACTTTATTTATATAGCGCTTTTAACAATACAGATTGTGTCAAAGCACTTAACAGTATCAAGTTGGAGGATAGAGTGTCAGTAATGTATAATAATAAGATTAAACACTCAATTTTCAGTTAAAGGCATTTCATTATTGAATTCAGAGATGTCATTGTCTAGCTAAGTTTAGTTTAAATAATATCTGTGAAATTAAATTGACGATAATCGCTAGAAATTAAGTGTCCCCAACTGAGCAAGCCAGAGGCGACAGCGGCAAGGAACCAAAACTCGCTCTGTGTCAGAGTGGAGAAAAAAAAAACCTTGGGAGAAACCAGGCTCAGTCGGGGGGCCAGTTCTCCTCTGGCCAGGATATTATTGTTTATTTATTGTTTACTTATTGTTTTAATTAAAACTTTAAATGTATTATATTTCTATTTTAATATTGTTGCAATTTCTAACAATAATAGTATTATGTAGTTAGGTATTTTATTATATTTTTAGTTATTTGTTTTATTTTTATTTTTATTGTATTTTAAGTCGAGGTCTTCACTGGGATTATGTCCCCGGGGCTCATCCAGGAGTCCGGCCTCCGCCGACAATCTGGGGAGCAGACATCATCTCCCAGCGCCAATCCACCATCTGATCCAGACACGGACTGAGAAACAGAATAAGAAAGAAACAGACTAATATTAGCGTAGATGTCAATATTTTTATGATGTAACAAGTACATCATGTGTTATGGGAAGTGTTCCTGGTTCCGGTTGATCTAATTAATGCAGCCTAACAATCCTTTAACGGATTTGAATAATAGAAGTGTATTAGTGTGTTATGTGTACGCCAGGTTTTTGGGTCTTTAATCTAGATTTAAACTGACAGAGTGTGTCTGCCTCCCGAACAGTGTTTGGTAGATTGTTCCAGAGTTTGGGCGCTAAATAGGAAAAAGATCTGCCGCCTGCAGTTGATTTTGATATTCTAGGTGAAGGACTATAATGCGATAAGAGCTCGCTCAAGTACTGAGGAGCTAAACCATTCAGGGCTTTATAAGTAATTAACAAGATTTTAAAATCTATACGATGTTTAGTAGGGAGCCAGTGCAGTGTTGACAGAACCGGGCTAATGTGCTCATACTTCCTGGTTCTAGTAAGAACTCTAGCTGCTGCATTTTGAACCATCTGTAATTTGTTTATTAAGCGTGCAGAACAACCACCCAATAAAGCATTACAATAATCTAACCTTGAGGTCATAATGCATGAATTAATATTTCTGCATTTGACATTGAGAGCATAGGTCTCAGTTTAGATATATTTTTAAGATGAAAAAATGCAGTTCTACAAATGCTAGAAACGTGGCTGTCAAAGGAGAGATTACTATTAAATAGCACACCTAGGTTCCTGACTGATGACGAAGAATTTACAGAGCAGCCATCAAGTGTTAGACAGTGTTCTAGGTTATTACTTGTGGGGGTTTTAGGTCCGATAATTAACACCTGTTTTTTTCAGAATTTAGCAGTAAGAAATTACTCGTCATCCAGTTTTTTATATCGACTATGCATTCCATAAGAATGTCCCCATTGAAACCCATTAAAACTGCTATTTTTAATCGCTGTGCCGTTTAACTGTAAAATGATGCAATTATTGTTAATAGGCTTTCATTCTGTTGGCAAGGCTTTAAAATTATAATTTTTACCAGATGGTGCCATTTTTTCAGGTTTGGTCTATAAAGGGTCTATAAAGCAAATACTTGAAAATAATGCAGCTATAATTGTGTGTGTGTGTGTTGGTATAGATGTCAGAGTGTGGTTTGTATGTACAGTATGTCAAAAAAAAAATTGTGTGTGTTCTTGTAAAAATTGAGAGAGATAAACAAGTCCAAGCACTGTGTGCAGCAGTGGAGTTTTGCTGGCATCTAATGGGGAAACTTGTTACTGCGCCCAAACAAAATTTTACTGAAAGCTCATTTTTTTAGACATCAACCTCAAATTTGGAACACAACCGGTTTAGATTTATGGCTTTGATCTTCTAGCAGGTTTAGAGTTCAACATGTTTCATATATAAAATATTCATAAAATAAAATATAAAATATTGTTCATAAATCTTTTTTTTTTTGGTTTCACTTTTTAAACTTTTTTTACTTCAACAATAATCTGCCATGGGTCTTCTTTAAAATGAGACCAAACTTAACTCTGTGCTCCCAAGCTTCCAATTTTTATGACCGTTTTTTTGACATGGACATTTTTGTCCACTATGAACCTAAGTGTAACTTTTTTTTATTGATGCACAAGGCTTAATATCCTCCTCCATTCTAACAGATGAGAGACTTGAAACGAAATCCATGGAGCGCTCATATAGAAATACAATGCATGACAGCAAGCAGGTCTGCTTAAAAGAAGTCATCATTATCCTAGAGAAGACAGTTCAGAAACGACACGAGCGATGACAGTGCGTGTCTTCCAACAAGAAAATACCACGAAGTTGCGTCAGCACCACGCTTCAGACACGCCCTCCGTCAAGCGTTGACGCCGACGCCCCGTGTGAATGCAGCGTGAGCCAGAGCGCGCGCACACACACGTCACACACCGGATGCGTGTGCGCACTCAGATCACTTGGACATGGTTGTGTACAAGAGGTAATAAACGATATAAATACTGTTCGTTTTCTCACACAAACCGCTCGTTTCGTGTCTTAGGCCATCAATGTGTAGTTATGATGGGAAATTGTTTAATTTGGATTTCTCTGTGCATGTTCTTTTTCCCTCTTATAGAGACAGTGACCTATACCTGCCATTATATGACTGACAGACTAGAACTGTTTGACCTAAAAACATCAAAATTGGATCTACTGAAGAAAAAAGACACCTACATCTTGGATGCCCTTGGGGTAAGCTGATAGATACCACTTTTAATTTCAAAGTGAACTATCCCTTTAAGTGAATGTGGGAGATCTGAAACAGTAGGCCATGTTTTCCTGGAAATGCAGTATAATGTAGAAAGAAAAACACTTTTTGGCAGGACTTGAAGTTGAAGTATTTTCTGTTACATCGTTGTTTAGACACAGTGACAAGCATCAATGGATAATCTGAGGCAGTTCTTGACAAACACAGGACTGTATTTAAGAATTTAGTTCCAACTTTGACCTGTGGAGGGCAGTAATACGCCTTGTAGCGTCTACACTGCCGGAAATCTACAAGAAGAAGAAGAGACTTGTTTTAGAAAGATGGTGGCGCGTGTGTGATGATAGAAAACTTAGAGATGGATTTAACTTTTCGAAGTCTGCGACTTGGATCTCGAGTCGCACTTTAAAGTTGTCATAAATAAAGACTTGGGACTTGACTTGGACTAACGTGAACAGTTCTGACTCGAGATTCTTGACTTGGACTCGTGAGACTCGTAAGACAAACGAGTCATTTGAGTATAGGAGTTTATATGAATGTATCTCTGAGTTTGGAAACTGGCCGTCAAAAATCTACAAGTTTAGATGGTATTTTCTTTTCGGATCTTGCAGTTCTTGTATAATAGCATATTAGTGTTCATAACCGCAGGCGCTGCTTTGTTTACAGCGGAAACCAAGGATGAACGATGTTTAATTGATGTTCAAGCTGCCACCCGCTGGCAGAGAGTGAATCTGCATTAATTCAGCCTGTCTTGCTCTGTCTAAAAAGCTGGTTTGTTTCGTACAGATGTTTTATGTAGAATAGTTTCAGCAAAAGCCTAAAGTCAGACCATTTTGTTTTTGCTTCAAATTTCGAAATTATATCTATCCATTATTTAGACGAAGAAACTGCTCATGCTGGATGTAATGCAGCCTGCTTTGTTTGGATCGTGTTGCTGTTTCAAACACAGTGGTTTGCCTCTAATTTTAAATTGAAAAAGAGCACAGACAAAAGCCTTTAGTTTTGTTTATATGAGATTATCATTTAAAATTTGTGTAATTCACTTTGATTAATTGTGGTTAAAGTGTTGCTATTTAAAATTAAAATAGCTTTTGTTGTTTGACATTATTTCAATTTTTATCAAAGATAATGGGTTGTTTAAATCAGCATTTTATCTGACAATTTAATTTAAAAATGGACACCTTTTCATTTCATAATAATTGTCTTAAATTTTGTTAAAAGTTTTTAAATTTTGTTGAGAAATTTATCATATCGTGAAAATCAGTATTTCAAAACTGATTTAAAGTTCCTCAGTAACTAGCTGAAATAACTGTTGCTAATAAATAGACCAAAGACTTGAGACTTGACTTAGACTTGAACCTCAGAGACTTGTGAACATGTCTGGTGTGTAGTGATAGAGTTTCCAAATTGCATTGTTTTTTTGCACAATACAATGACAATAAAGACTTTCTGTTCTTCATATGTACTCACATCAAACTTGTGTATTTTCCCCTTCTATGTTTAATATGCTAATAAATTAGGCCTGTGTGATTTTTCATTGTAGCATTTTTGTGTGTTCCTTACAAAACATCACAAACATGCACATTGATAAACACATTGTGTTTTTTTTTAAACACAAAAAAAAAAAAAAAATGCTAAACTAAATGCTTAGTTTAGCATTTAGACTATGCTAAACTAAGGCTGTTCTAGCAAATGCCTTTGAAACTGTGGCTATGCTATTACTGATTTGATTACATATTTGTGATACTCAGTGATGTTTTATTCCACCACATGAAGAAATGGAATAGAATATGAAAACTTGAGCTCCAAAAGGGTAAATTTTCTTGCATTTTAATTAGTTTATCACTAATTTAATTTGTATTTATTTATTTGTGGATAGTAGATATTGTCCCGAAGAAAACTTCTATAATTATTAGTATTCATGTTACCTTCTCCAGTTGGAGCATAATGGTGCTCTGTTGCAGGAGTCTCATTGGCCAGAGCATTTGGATGCTTCGAGCGTAGATGGCGAAGCATTGATGAGGTGTTATTGGAATACGATAAAGTTTGATCACATATTAAGCATGACACTTTATTAGGATTGTCCAGACTAAAGTGTTCCCACACTTGAGAACGGGGTCTCTTGTGTGCATTTTCTATGTCGATGTCAAAAATACCAATGTGAGCTGAGGACGGCGTTTGAAAGGACGGCGTTTACAAGCAGCAAACAAGTTTGTAGTTGAGGAAGGACTTTTATTCTTTTTTGGGAACAGTGGTTGTGCCCGCAAAGTGTTTTAATTTACATTCAGACAACAGACATTCAAAAGTCATTTTTTTAATAGTAATACTTTTATTAACAATAATACACCTCGTAAAAAAAAAAATAATAATAATATAAAACTACATATAGGCATGACATGATGGATATAATTATTATATTGATATAAATGGATCGCGGGTATGGGACAGTGCAATCAACACGCTTTGTGTTTGATCCCGGCGTGACGTGTCAGTGAGGTAACGAAGCTTCATTTTCACAGGTCATGTGACAGCCTTATTTCAAGCAATGCTCCGGAACACTGTTTCGAAGCACTAGTGTGTCGAAAACTCGAGAGGTGTGTCGACACTAGGTGTCGATCTACCCATCCCTAGTCTCCTGTTCTTTTATCATGTAGTCACAGTGTCTGTAAAGAGTGTCTTCGACATTTCTGGAAAACAAAGGAAACTCAGGAGTGCCCTGACTGTGGGAGAAGATCTTCAAAACATGATCCTCCTGCTAATCTCGCATTACAAAACTTGTGTGAGATGTTCCTGAAGGAGAGAAAAGAGAGGCGTTCATCAGGATCTGAGGAGATCTGCAGTTTACACAGTGAGAAACACAAACTCTTCTGTCTGGAGAACAAACAGCCTGCATGTGCAGAGTGCGTAACTTCTCAAAAACATGTAAATCACACAATCAGACCCATCAGTAAAGCTGTTCCATCATATAAGGTAAAACAGATTTATATCTGAGGATAAAAACATAGAAGACATTTATTGTATTAGATGAACATTACAGAAGTCTCTGGTGTCTTATAGATTTTCACTTTAAATTCTAGGAGCAGCTCAATACAGCACTCAAGTCCTTGCATGAGAAACTTGTACAGAGTGAAAACATTATAGGAGAGTTTGAGAAAACACTTCAACACATCAGGGTGAGGAAACAATCGAGAGTCATTTTCATTACAGCTGTTGGATGACTATAGAAAGTTATGATTTGATATATTTAAAACAATGGATTCCAGTTGTTGCAAGCCGGGTATCTTGAGTTTTTCTCTTTTCTCAATAATGATGTGATGTGTTGATTGAGATGAATGAAGTGACTGTGAATTGATTTCAGTCTCAAGCTGAGCACACAGAGCATCAGATTAAACAGCAGTTTGAGAAGCTTCATCAGTTTCTCAGAGATGAAGAAGAAGCTACAATCACTGCACTGAGGGAGGAAGATGAGCAGAAGACGCAGATGATGAAGGAGAAGCTGGAAGAGATGAACAGACACATCTCAGCTCTTTCACACACAATCAAAGACACGGAGGAGAAGATGAAAGCCAGTGACATCTGCTTTCTGAAGGTCTGATTTCAAATCATTCATTGATTTGGTTGATGATTGTTTGAGTTGTTGATGATCAATGGTGTGTTTGTTCTGCAGGACTTTCCAGTCTCAATGGAAAGGTGAGTGATCTGCTGATGTCTGTGGTCTGTGTGGTTTTGAAGCCAAAGCCATTGAAGTTCTGGCTTCTGAATGTTCTCCCAGAGTCCAGAACCCACAGCCAGATCCACAGATGACTTCTGGAGCTTTGATTCATGTGCCACGTTACTTGGGAAACCTGCCCTTCAGAGTCTGGAAGAAGATGCAGGACATCGTCCAAAACAGTGAGTTTGGAGAAGATCTCCGCTCACACACGTTCAGTTTATCATGACACAAAAGCACTTGATTATTTCAGTTGTCATTTGTGAAAATCATACTACTTCTGGTATATAATTATTATTATCCACTATTTTATGTTTTATTTCTCATTTGTGACCCTGGACCACAAAACTAGTCTTAAGTCGCTGGAGTATATTTGTAGCAATAGACAACAATACATTGTATGGGTCAAAATTATCTATTTTTCTTTTATGCCAAAAGTCATTAGGATATTAAGTAAAGATCATGTTCCATGAAGACGTTTAGTAAATTTCCTACCGTAAATATATTAAAACTTAATTTTTGATTAGTAATATGCATTGCTAAGAAATTCAGTTGACAACTTTAAAGATGATTTTCTCAATATTTAGATTTTTTTGCACCCTCAGATTCCAGATTTTCAAATAGTTGTATCTCTGCCAAATATTGTCCTATCATAACAATATATGATATATGAATATATGATAACCATACATCAATGGAAAGCTATATATTCAGCTTTCACATTTTTTTTTCATATTTGGTCTTTTTTTTTTAATTACCCTTATGACTGGTTTTGTGGTCCAGGGTCACATTTCTTAATCTGCTCAAGTCCAGAACAGATTCAACAGTATAAAGGTGTAAAGAAATGTGACTCTTCTGATTAAATCTGAAGCCTCTGGGGAACCTCAAATATAATATTACGCTCAAGAAACTTTAATATGTATTTCAGGTTCCTCAAAGACTTTCAAGTATTAAGGTATTACTAGAGGAACTATTGACAGTCTCTAGAGTTCATGAAGAATATTCTTAATTGTACAAGCTGGGGCCAGATTCATAACATTAAAAATAAAGTTTTGAACATTTTGCATTCCCAAAGTTACTAAGTAGTGCAACACATCTGCTTCGCATAGAGTTGATCAGGTTGTTGATTGTGGCCTGTGGAATGCTGGTCCACTCCTCTTCAATGGCTGTGCGAAGTTGCTGGATATTGGCAGGAACTGCAACACGCTGTCGTATACGCTGATCCAGAGCATCCCAAACATGCTCAATGGGTGACATGTCCGGTGAGTATTCTGGCCATGCAAGAACTGGGATGTTTTCAGCTTCCAGGAATTGTGTACAGATCCTTGTAACATGGGGCCGTTTATTATCATGCTGCAACATGAGGTGATGGTCGGGGATGAATGGCACAACAATGGGCCTCAGGATCTCGTCACGGTATCTCTGTGCATTCAAAATGCCATCAATAAAATGCACCTGTGTTCGTTGTCCATAACATACGCCTGCCCATACCATAACCCCACTGCCACCATGGGACACTCGATCCACAACGTTGACATCAGCAAACAGCATAAAAAAAATAACAACTTTTTATAAGTGAACTTAAAACAATCTTCACAAACTATAAATTGTATGCATAAGCTATATTGATTATTCTTTATTCAAGCTACAAAAGTTAATCAGCAAGCAGAGCAGTAAGTGATTTCTCTTTTTCTTTAGTTCTTTGATTTACATCAATCACAGACTGCAGCAGGTTTCACTTTAAAAGCAGCGCTGTTTCTTTAATAAAACATGATGCACATGATGCGGATATGACATATCCAATTTTCTCCCAACTCTTTACGGTCATTTAGGATTTTCTAACTGATTTAAGACTGTGTTTATGAGTTAACTCGCCAAAACCATGTATTTTACATCATTGTGTGTGGTTTTGTCCATTGAAGCGGTGGCGCGCTTGTCTGAAGCAGCTCAGCTTATGAGTACAGCCAAACGCGCAGATTTTCAAACTATACTTCCTGCTTTGATGATAATCTTCCAGTGGCTATCAGCGCTATTTCTCACCAGAAGTTATGACCATAACACTGTCTTTAAACTTGTTTAAACTAACGTTAGAAATTTGGATATCTCAAAACTCCCTCACATAAGCGCTTGTCAAAACTGCCATCTATTGATGTTGCGGTCTCCGGTAGATTGTCGTTATAGCGTCTCTCCCTTTTCTTTTTGGCTGGCCCGGGCCAGTGTTGCCACCTTGTGGACAAACTAATTAGTGCAAGAACAATTCAAGGCGAATGTGCAACCTGCGTACTCTTCCTCGGGCCGGATTGGGCCAGCGGGCCACCGATTGAATAGCCCTGGTCTAGACAGTCTGGCTTTCCTGTTGTACAGCAGTTAGATCGTGTGAGAGTGTATCTGGACTATGATGGAGGAGCAGTGTCTGTCATTCATTGATCCTGTAACTAACATCTACACAAATTCACAACCATCTTCACTCACATACTCTTTCCATTCTTCAGTAGTCCTGACTCTCTGAGGATCTTACCGTCAATAGCCAGTGATTCTTACTACTGTACGTCTGGAGCTTCCTGCTTTCATCTTTTGAGTAAGAGTACTGTTGATCTGAATATCAGATCAGAAGAATACTTTTTCCAGTATTATGCCACTGAAAGAGTTCATTAAATACATTTTCAGTTTTGGTTGTGAATGTATAATTGTTTATTTCAGTTATAGAGGTTAAATTATCATTTGTTCATTGTTGTGGACCTGCAAGTATCTTTTACTTCCATTTAATACAATGTTGAATGAAATAGACCTTTTTCACACTTCCATGTTTGAAAAGTGGAAGCTTCGAATAGTTGTGTAATTTTTACTTTTAACTTTCCGATACAATCATCATGCATCAAATTGGGGTTCAAATAAATGTATATTTTAGTCAATTATTCAACAATAACTGGGATTACCATCTTAAACGTGTCATATCCTCCAGGTTTGAGTGCAGTGATTGGACAGCATTATACTTTAGATAGTATTGGAGATTAATCATCATAAACATGGTGCAATAATAAAAACAATAACATTAAAATTAAAATGAATATTGACTGGCCACACTGACAATCTCGCTTATATAATGTTTCACCATAAAATGGAAGATTTAAGGAGCCCCTAAAGGGACATGGTGGTGGAAAACTTTTTTTTTTTTTGCATCCCCTCACAAAAGCTTTGCATTCTCTTGCAAATATATTTGCATTCCCTTTCCTTTTGCGTTCTCTCGCAAGACCAGTTGAGTTCGGACAAACACTTCCTGTTTACTTTACAGCTTGTAGTGGTTCATACAGCTCCGTATGTTCACAATGTAGCATTTCATAGAGTTTTATTTTGAACTTGGACTCAAGTATAAAGAAATACTGTCAGTGCTTGGTTCAAGGCATGGTTTTGGGACATTCTAAAACGCTTAATGCAGGGGTTCCCAAACTTTTCCATTCCACGACCCACCTAGACAAGTATAATCTATTTTAAGACCCACCAAAATATTTGAGATAAAAAAACAATTGACATAAATTTAGCAATTTCAATAGGGTCCTTGCATTGCGGTGCTTGGGCCCTAATTACTGTAAGCTTAATCTTAATTCAAAATTTGATATGACAGAATTTATTTTTATTTTTTATAGTACAACAGTAAAATTTCACTTAATATGTACATTTAAGGGCCAGATTTACTAAACAGGGCAAATAAGCATTAGAGCGCAATTCCATAAAAATGCCAATGGGATTCTGTGGGTGATTTACTGACAATGCGCACATTAAAGAACACAGACACAGTCAGACCATTTCCATAATGACCAGCACAATCTACTAAGAGCAGCACAAATTACCGCCTGCTTTAAGACATGCTTTTTTGGGGCGTTAAATAATGCCGCAAATACCAGTAATTTGATGAGTGCAAACATAGTAAATTGCATTGCCCGATTCATTTTAATACTCTCCTCCCATAAATTTTGCGTCTGAAAGGGAAACTCCTACAAATGCATATTCAATATAGTCAGGCACAAAAATAACTGTCCACACCTTTTCAGCACTAATTCTTCACTGCGTGTCTTTAGTAAATCCCGACAGTACTATTTTAATGCCAAAATATGGTTTGCACTGATGCAAGCTGTTAGTAAATCTGGCCCTTAATTTCTTCATTTACAGACATTAAAAAATCTAAATACGTATGTCCATATTCCATAACTCAAAACATGCTCACTCTGGTGTGGATATGAAGAAAAACTGGATTCAAAATACAAATCTCATAAATTACACTTGAAATATTGTAAAAAAGTTAATTATTTATTTACCTCTGGAAAAAAAAAAATAGCACAAAAAAAATTACAATCTAGATGTAGGCAAAATCTTAATAGGTCAATATAATCCTAATTAAATTATTACTTCGTTTCGGTAGTGACAAATTTGGGGAGAGGACAGATATTCCAAAACTTTCTGAAAATACAATATGAGGATTAACTGCACAATTACTAGAAATGTATACCTTAGATATTATACAATTTACATGCATACAACTTTTTTGGAAAAAGACAATTTTTTTTCCAAGACGTTTCCAACTCTGACTTTGGACCAATTCTGTAGAATGGCCCACATAAAAATGAAAAATAAAAATCATTTAGAAAAGCATATTGCTTTACTTTCTTGACATTATTGGATTTTGTTTAAAGACCCCTGAAATGCACATAATATTAGAAGATTATGACAGCTGCTTGCAAATAAGTTACCATGACAATCTCTAGCCAATCAAAAACAGGTTTGCCTTTTCAAGCATCTCCTCTGTTTGTGCTTCAAATATTTTAAACCTCTGCAAAAGGGTTAAGACTTTCCCTTATCATTTATAATATTTAGGACATTTATGGACTTGTTGAAAGTGAATTTAATTCTATTACAGCCTTTTCAAGGACCCACAAGTACCCTACTTTCTCCAGACTGAGTGCACAGGTGCTCCTTTTTCTAAACCTCTTACCACTTTCAGAACACCGCAATTTCTTGCCAGAATGAGTTTGCAAATAACTCTTCAGATCTATTTGATATGTGAAACTCACACTATACATACTCGAATAGGCCTATCTGTGGTGTGAACTCTCATGTGGGTATAAAGGGTTGTTTTCTGTCTGAAACTCTTTCCACATTGTTCACATGTGAAAGGCTTCTCTCCAGTGTGAATTCTCATGTGAGTATTAAGGTTTGCTTTTTTTGTGAGTGTCTTTCCACAGTGATGACACATAAAAGGCTCCTGTCCCATGTGAGTTATTATGTGGCTCTTAAAGTGTTTGCTGTCTGTGAATGTACTTCCACACTGTTGGCATGTAAAACTGCTCTCACTTGAGTGAATCTCCATGTGCTTACTAAGGCCTTCCTTACGTACGAAACATTTTCCACACTGATCGCATGTGAAAGGCTTCTCTCCAGTGTGAACTCTCATATGAGCATTGAGATTTCCTTTTCGATTCACAGTTTTTCCACACAGTTGGCAGGTGTAAGGCTTCTCTCCGGTGTGAATTTTTATGTGAGTATAAAAGGTTGCTTTATGTGGGAAACGCTTTCCGCACTGACCACATACAAACGGCTTCTCTCCCGTGTGAATTCTCATATGGATTTTAAGGTTTTCTCTATTTTTTAAAATCTTTCCACAGTGTTGGCACATGAAATGATTTGTAGTTCCAGTCTTCTGAGCTCTTTTTTGAGAGGAAGTCTTTTCAGTCTGTAAACAACTAAAAGATTTTTCTCCAGTAATAAAATCATGTTTTTCATGCAGATCATTCTCTTCTGTTTCATTCAGATCTTGACGCTCCTCTTTCAGCGTCATCAGGTCTAAGGCAAAAAAAACAAAAAGACAAGTGCATGTTAAACCCAGTTTAATGGCATAAAGCAATGGACATCAAAACATTCAGACATTTAGGGTGCTTTCACACCTGGCCCGTTGTTTCGGAACCTGGCGCGTTTCCCTCTTAGCTCGGTTCGTTTGGGCATATGTGAACACGGCAATCGTGCTCGGATCCGCGACAAAACAATCGGTCCGAGATCGCCTGAACGAGGTGGTCTCGGCTCGAGTGAAAACGAACTCTGGAGCGGTTCGGTTGTAGTGAGAAAGCAATCCGATCCAACGGACCTATGAACCAGGCTATATCACGCAGTATAATGGGTAATTACGTAAGTTCCGTGAAAATCAGTGGGTGAGCACGTCGTCGCCATTCAAAATCAAAGTGCGCCTTTTCATTTTATAATGCCATCTTAATGCTCTTCGTATAGGTGCATTTTAACAATGTTTTGCCGACGAATCCTGGACTCCTGCTCAAAATGATAAATTAATAAATATATTGACAGCTACAAAAAACAAAACAACAACAAGCAGCCCTCAAAGCTTTTGTCGTTCCATCCTGACGCGTGTGTGCAGTGTTGCCAGATTGGATGGACGATTTCCAGCCCAAAAGGTCACAAAAACCCGCCCAAAACTTTAACTGTCAAAATAATGTGATATTATAAATCAAGGTTGATAAGAGCCATTTTTAACTCCTAATAATGACATAATGATGACAAAATATAAATATAATGCTAGATACATTTCCCATGGATCAAATCGGGGAAATACACTAAAGAGAACTACCAAATATGATTAAAATATGCAAGCAGACACTGTCAAAACGGCAATCAAGAAATTAACCGATACCCTCGAAAAACACATGCATCATTTTCAATGTCAACAGAATTTAAATGCAAAACAAGTGCCCAATATAAGTGATCGGAATAAGCAATGTAATTATAGGTATTTCACACTTGTTCATGCACACCATGACAGTCAAAACTGTGTCATTTTGTATGATAATCCGACAATAAAAAAAATTAACAACAATAATGCTCTCGTGTCGCTCTATAATTTCACAAAGTCTTTTGTGAAGTTCATATTGAACATAATGTAGAACTTTGCACAGTCAAAACTAACAAGTCCATCAGCTTTAAAGGATCCAATCTGGACTGTTTAAAAGATAAAAGACAGGATCGTATAGATATAAATAGATTTTGATTTAATAATTTAACTGTGCTCTGATTTCGGAGTTGCAGTGATATAGCCTTCATGTCATCTCCCTCAACAGGTGTAATTCACATTTTGAGAGTTAAAACACTCTCGTCTCTCTACCATCGAACTTATATATAGGCATTATGATCACTTACAGTTATACATTCAAAATCAGATCCATTATCGCGCTAAAAACCCATCACTCATGAATCATCACGTCTGTCTGCTGATCCCTTGTGATTGGCTAAAAGTGCTGCCGCGACGTCAACATCAGCACCAGTCTCTTTGCAGTGTGCATGTGTGTTTAGTAACGTTGTGATGACTGATTGGATGCATGCAGTAGGCTATATATGCACACTTGGGCTTGTTTGTTAACCAATTAGCCTATACAATTTACAGTATATGTTTTGAAAACCGCCAAACTGACCAAAAACCAGCCCAAATTTTGTCAACCCGCACAATCAAATTCAAAACCGCCCACCGCCCAATCTGGCAACACTGCGTGTGTGTGTGTATGTGTGAGAGAGAGAGTTTGTTTGCCTCTCTTTCCAAATGAATCATTAATTGTCATTCCAGCTCCATGGAACTTTGACCAATGAGAGGACAGTTTACTTGCACGTGACAATTTTGGTCCGTTTAGAAACTTTGCCGTGTGAAAGCAAACCGCACCAAGAATAAAAAGCAACATTGTAATAATTCTACAGGTGTGAAAACACCCTTAAAGCATCAAAACCAACATTTAAGCTGTAAGCAGAGATGATGGGCTCAAGCACTACAGGGCCATTGTAACAAATGGGGGGCACATGCATTTAGGTGAGTAAAATAAAGGAGGACAATATCTGTTGTATGTGGTACACTTCCTGCTGCCAGCTGGTGATGACCGGACCCTCAATAGGCACATCCATGCCCCATGCTGAATCAGATTGAGTCGTGCACAATGTAGAATATCAGAGGCTGAATCAGACAAATTTAAGATGCGATCAGAACATTGAAACATGAGGAGCTGGAATTCCAGCGAGGCCCAAGGAAACAGGACAACGCCATAAATCAGATTCCTAGCTCCTACTAGTCTGAAGCAAGCTACTAACCAACTCTTTCACAGAACAGCTTGCAACATTGAGACAAAAGAACACATTGATAATTCCAATTCAGGAAAAAGACTGTCAAATTTGGGGCAAGTAATCAAGACTGATGGTCAAAGAGATGACCGTCACATGTAAATCTGTGATAGAAGTCACGAGCTACAGACTCTCTTGGGCGGGTCTCCCCACACATAGAAGACAAAGAACCCAACTGAAATTCCTTGGTTCACAAAGACTGTCTGCTTCCATATGCACCTAAAATCATCCTAAAAGGACATTTTTATGGCTTAACTCCATATCATGCATGTAACCACACAATTAACTATCATGTTTTAATCACTGTGTATATGTCTTGCTTTTAATAAGTATTGAATAGCTTAAGCCGTAAGGGTTAATATTCATGTTTAGTATGTATGAGTTTGAAAAATCATGCTTTAAATGTTTCTTCCAATCAATTCTTTGTCAAATGCATCAGTTTTCTTATAGGAATCCAAAATTATACTTTGCAAGAGCCTGGAAAATCCGGACCATGTGACTCATACAGGATTTATGATGGGGAAGAAACAGCGCAACACCCCTAGGCTAAGATAATTTCTTATTGGTCAAGACGTCCAGATGGGACGGTCTAAAAGCAGAGTTTAAAAACTCAGAACGCCATCAAATCACTTTCTTAAAATGCTCTTACACCTCTTGAGGAGGTGAAAGAGCACAGAAAGTGATGACAAAAAGCATGGACAAAAAGCCATGCTTTTTGTCATCACTTTCTGTGCTCTTTGAGCACCATGTGCTCTGGCCTACAGGCCAGCTGTGACCATGATGAGAAGAAATACCACCTAGTCTCTTTACATCCGTGTATTCTTTTATTTTAGTTTCTTTTCTTTCCGTTGAGTTTCGTGTTCAAAAGTTAAGTTTGTCGCAAAGTCCAGTTCGACTGAGCCCGCTTCAAACTTCAACAAGCAACTGAAACCATCGCCAGCCAACACCCAACCATTGGCTTCCCAAGACATCACTTCAACGACTACTGAACTCTCATCCAATCAGCAAACTCGGGGAACCCCCTTTCCTGCCAGGATGAGAAACAGAAGGGAATCCCTGCCTTAAAACAAAGGCAACAGCAAGTAACCTCCAGTTTTACTGAATCGGTGCAGTTTAATACAAATTTTAGCCTCATTGAGAAACTCAATGCGAGGGTTAAATAAGTGCTTGATGTTGTTCAGGTCTATGCAATTGCACATATTGCTATAAACTTGGGATTTCATATTTTCATTCTCTTAAACTCATATTTTCCTTACTTTATCTCTTCTGCAAAGTGTGAATGCGTGTGTTCATTGTGTTAGATTAGTTTCCATGTCTTAAATTTATCAAATAAAGCCTTGTTTATATTGAAAAGAGAAGCATCTTGTGTTTTGTGCTCACAAGTTAATGTCTTAATCTGCCGATCTTGTTACTGTGCTATTTAATAGTGTTTTCACTATATTTTGGATTTTAATATCCAGTGCAGAGTTTGTTATACGGCTTGTTCAGTGAATCGCCGTGAACAGGGAGTCTGTTCAAATTCCCTATAAAATCATAAATGATTTCCTTTGAGCTAAATTGACCTGCTTATGTTATATTGTATATTAACATCTTACAACAAGATGAAGTCCTATTTATTCTGTAAACAGCTTTATCCCAAGTGTCTTCGGATAGGTCAATTCCCAACTCTGCTATCCATTCTGTTTTGATCCTCTATAGTGATATATTTTTGAATGTCATAATTAAGTTATATATTTTTTAAATGAGGCCCTTGCGGTGTGTAGGGGTCTTAAGAACCAAGTCCAATCCTGATTCAGAGGCATTTAAGGAAACAGAGCAATGAGACATCTCTTTATTTAACCAAAGTATGAAGTGCCACAAGGCTCAATATTAGGGGTAACGCTATTTCGATAGTCCACTTTAGACTTTCTACTAACAGTAACTTTGCAACTACAGGTAAACTAGCAGTCAGTATTAGTAGACTATCTGCTTAACTTCTAATACTTTATTTTGATGGGTCCACAACATACGACATACTATGAGAAACTTTGCAAGTAAATGTCAACTTATTCTACTAACCCTAAACCTACCCTAACAGTCTACTCAGAGTTAGTAGACATGTAGTTGCAAATTAATGAGAATTAGTTGACATGTAGTTACGAAGTTACTTATAGTTAGTAGAATGTCTAAAGTGGACTATCAAAAAAAATTTAACCATATTAGGTCCTCTGCCTTTCTTCTTGTATGTCCCCCCTGAGAGACATTATAATTTTTTTTCAATGTTATGCCGATGATACTCAGGTTTATATTTTAACCTGAAAACACTGAACAACCTAACTAGTTAATGAAGTGTATCATTGATATTAGGGCTGCATCAATTAATAAATAAAATAAACAGTAAAAAGAATAATCAGTAATGAATATAATATCACCAACAATTGACAAGCAGAATTATTATTTACAATTATTATTTCCTAACAAGTTTGTTTTATGCACTGTTCTAATAGGCCAATAGGTATGCTTGGACTGTTGGGAAAAACTCAAAATAATCTATTTAAAAAAATAATAATAATAATAAGGATTGTGTAGAAAAGTCATCTTAGGGTAATGTTTTCAACTTAGTTTTCCACTTAGAAACAATTAAACAGTTTGATTTAAAGCATCTATTGTTTTGCCGTTTCTTATAAAATAAAGTTACTTAGTGTTTTTTTTTCTCTCAACAGCATTTTAAATGAAGAACAAATATAGACAGCATGCAGTAACTGCTGTAAAAGCTGTCAATGGTCCAAATGTTTTATTATTTTGTTACTAGGCTGATGTTAATGACATATGACTTAGTTATTGCTTGATTCATCATTTACTGTTGTGTACAGTTATCGAATGTGTGACTGTAAAAAAAAAAAAAAATCCAAATAAAATACATTCCTCAATATCATTCATTTCTGTAGAGCCGGACATTTTAATAAAAATCAAATGATTGAGTTCAGCTTTGAGAATGAAAACCAACCTGTTTGTTCCTCAATATCTTCTTGTTTGACTCTGAATGCTTCTTCAATCTTCATGTCTTCACTCTCCTCTTTAATAAACGTCATCTTTATAACAGCGTGTCACATGGATCTTAGTTGCTTCAGCAGGTGCTTTTCTGTGTATTTGGACACTTTGTTCTGTTTAAGATGAGAATAATTAACAAAAAGAAAAATAAATGAGAACTAAATCTATGGGTGTGTCTCAATCAGAAGTGCACTGGTTAAGGCATTCAATCTGGGGTGCACTTCCCAGCAGCAACTATGGTCGCAAGTTCTGTGTTTACCAATCAAGTTCAATGGAACTAACAACCATAGTTAGCCAACGATGGTTTTTTGGAAACGCACCCCAGACCGAGAGTTTATGACCATAAATTAACCTGGGGTGTGTTTCCCAAAAGCAACTATGGTCGCAAGTTTCATTGTTATTGATCGTTACCGGACATAGTTGCTATTGGAAAACGCAGCCCTGATTAACTAACATTCAAAACTAACACTACAAATGAATAAATGAACACACTATACAGGCATTTCTTATATAGTTATGATTTATATTTGGTATTTATTGAAATTTTGATTTTATTAAATATTATACTTCAGTTAAAACAATTGGTTTATAACACTTTACACGTTGTTTATAAAGTCATTACATGTTTGTTGTTCTCGTTTTGAGCAGCGGCTGTCGTCAGAGTGCGGAGATTTCATATTTTCACACTACTCTTACTATTTCTGCAGTATCCAGTTTGTATTCATTGCTTTCAGTCATGTGACCGGCTCAAACACCTGGAGGGCAAAACATCCATAGAACTGCAGCACAAGCCTGTCAATTTTCCATCTGTCTCCAAGCCGCAAATATTTAGGTCACCTCTCAAAAGAATAAGACAAAGATGTGTGAACAAAATCCAAGGTTTAGCCATTTGCAATTCATATTATGTACCCGCCGCAACATTTCAATCACTAAACAGCGTGACAAATCGTTGTGAAAACACTTAAAGTGCCTTAAATGTATTTAAAACAATGGTATTAAAAGTACAAATTCAGTACACGCCTTAGTTATTATGCTTACTTTATATAGGCAAGCAGATGAGTCTGGAATATGAACGTAATGCACTAAATGGTTCTGTGTTTTCTTTATAATGGTTTTCTACAGTAAACCATTTAATGCGAAACTTTGCACATTGTGTATATTCTGGCTTCATCTGCTTGCCTGTACAAAGTAGGTGTCATCAGTAAGGCGTGTACTGAACTTCGCCTTTTAACATAAGCATTTTACTACATTACGGTTTAATGCAAACAGAGTAAAAATAACTGGCGGTCAATGGAGCAAAGCCTTGTTTTGCCCTCCAGGTGGTCTTTCATGTAAGGGTGTAACGTCACATGAAATAATGTGCATATTTTCTGTATGCATTGAATTAGGGATGTAACGATTACCGGTTTGACGATAAATCATGATAAAATTCCAGACGGTTAGTATTACCGTTTTATTTTTTAATTATCATTAAAACCGTATTCGATTACCGCGATTTGAACAACTCACGATAAATAAATACTGTCCAGCATAAAGCGCAGTCTCACGTGCGCACAGCAGCAGATTAGTTTTGAGTGAAAACACGGCGGAAAAGCTGGGAGGTTTTAAAAGATTCCTGAGGGAATTATACAAGTGAATATATGAATTAATTATATGAATGTTCCTCTGAAGTTTCTGACTATCTTCAGAAACGATTCGATGGCATTTTGTTTTCATCTTCGCTCCATGTAATACCTAAAGGAAGTGTTCTTAATCTCAATACTGCTTTGTTCATAGAGTTTATGGGAAACAGCTGTTATTCAGCTTTTCCATATAAAGCGCCACCTGCTGTCAGTGAGTGGATTACAGAGACTTATATTTACATTCAGCCTGTGTGCAGTTTCAGTCTGGACAAAAACGGACTGAATTTGCATGCCCCGCTTGATGAAAAACAAGCTTATGTGGATTCTACACATTTAAACAATTCAGATAAGTTATCAAGAATTATTTATGGAGCAGATAAAATACAACTATTTATTAATCAATTATCATTTTGACTTAACCCTTTTCTTTATTTAAAGGCTGACGTGAGGTTTACCTTTTTATGAATCTTTTTCAAAGCTTTATTTGAACATTAACATTAGATATTTGAACAGGCTATTAAACTGTTGTCAGTCAAGTTGTCGTTTAAAATCCGAACATCACCGGTAATGTAATTGTTTTAGTGATTATGCAAACAAAAAGTCATTTTATTTGTTGATTTTTGAATATAAAACTTGAAGTGATTTCTGTGTCTGTACTAGAGGTCTGCTACCCGACCCGAGCCCGACGGGTCCCGAGTTACTTTCGGGTTTCGGGTCGGGTTCGGGTTAATGTTTAATGAATAGCTTCGGGCTCGGGTTTGTAGCTAAACTAAAACTATATGCAGGCTTCGCTGCTTTATTGAAGCACGCACACACGTTATTGCACACAGATATCAGAGAAATCACGCAGCGAACACACAGCACGGAAATAGCTTCGATAGGCTACTGACTCGCAATGTTATATTTCTCTGCAATGAGGGGGTAAAATCACTGTTTTTGAAGTAAGCCTCATTGCTTGTAGAGAGAGACACGCAGACGCAGGTTCAAACACACGCAACTTTCATCCCTCTCTCTCTCTCTCTCTCTGTCTCTCGCCAATTCAAATAAATGATTAATTAATTCAAATAAATGCGATCTTACCGCACTACATCTCTGTGTCTGATTTAAAGTACGCCGAATGCTAACGAGCCTTAACTGACGAAAATGACCATAATTTGCACGGTGGAAGAATTATCGTCTTGTCATATACAACCATTCAAAAACTGGGCAGAATTTATGTGACCGCTGCACCTGATGTTCATAAACTTTCATAACTGTAAGTGTTTTTTCTTTTGCCTTGTGAACTGTCCAAGCCTCGATGAATCTGTTTCTTTACATGTATTTGTTTACTGATCATTGCATGCAGTCGTGAAATACAGCATCTTTCTCTCTTTAAAAAAAAAAAAAAGCTATTTGTTGTGAAAAAAAAATAAAGATTTCGGGTTCGGGCTTTAAATGAAACTGTGCTGCTCGGGTCGGGTCAGATGATCTCGGGTACGGGCCGGGTTCGGGCTTCAGTTTAAAGCCCGTGCAGACCTCTAGTCTGTACTTTTTGAACATCTCCAGACTCCAGCACATTTTAACAATACCGTGATAATACTGATAACCGTGATAAATTCGGTCACTATAATCGTGATAAGAAATTTTCATACCGTTACATCCCTACATTGAATACCTGAATAACCTACTACGTTTGGCAGAATCTGCTAGATATAATAGTACAATGAAATCAGTACAGAAGCTGTGTTTGGAATGGCATGCTACCATACAAGTGCATCCGGAAAGCATTCACAGTGCTTTGCTTTTTGCACATTTTGCTATGTTACAGCCTTATTCCAAAATAAAATATTTTAGATTAAATTCATTATTTTCCTTAAAATTCTACAAACAACACCCCATAATGACAATGTGAAAGAAGTTTGTTTGAAATCTTTGCGAATTTACAAAAATAAAAAATAACGTACATAAATATTCACAGCCTTTGCCAAGGTGGCCAAGAACCCGATGGTCACTCTGACAGAGCTCCAGCGTTTCTCTGTGAAGAGAGGAGAACCTTCCAGAAGAACAACCATCTCTGCTGCACTCCACCAATCAGGCCTGTATGATAGAGTGGCCAGACGAAGCCACTCCTCAGTAAAAGGCACATGACAGCCTACCTGGATGCAGTAATGTATAGACATCCTTGATGAAAACCTGCTCCAGAGCACTCTGGATCTCAGACTGGGGTGAAGGTTCATCTTCCAAAAGGACAACGACCCTAAGCACACAGCCAAGATAACAAAGGAGTGGCTACGGGACAACTCTGAGTGTCCTTGAGTGGCCCAGCCAGAGCCCAGACTTGAACCCGACAGAACAACTCTGGAGAGTTCAGGATAAAATGGCTGTGCACTGATGTTCCCCATCCAACCTGATGGAGCTTGAGAGGTCCAGCAAAGAAGAATGGGAGAAACTGCCCAAAAATAGGTGTGCCAAGCTTGTAACATCATACTCAAAAAGACTTGAGGCTGTAATTGGTGCCAAAGGTGCTTCAACAAAGTAAAGGCAGCAAAGGCTGTGAATACTTATGTACATGTGATTTATTTTTATTTTTATAAATTTCCAAAGATTTCAAACCAACCTTTACGTTGTCATTATGGGGTTTGTAGAATTTTGAGGAAAATAATATATTTAATCCATATTTCCAGTCAACGATCTTTATCTCTAAAGTGCTTTATATAGTACAGATTTTTTCAAAGATATTAAATAATAATAATAATAATAGTAGTACAGTAATATAATATATAAATAACAAATATTTCAATTATGCAAACAGAAGCTTTAAAAAGAAATGGAGTGTCTATTTACTCAGTGCAAATAGCATGATTTGTAGGAAGAAGCTATTTACATTATCTCTAAAACAACACTTCAAAAGACGCCTGATTATCAGTAGTATAGCGAATCCGCCTTATGCCTCGTTTGCAATATGCCTTATGCCTCGTTCATAACGTTTACAAACTCGTTCTTCTCCTTTTCCCATCACCTCCCTGATTGGAAAGGCATTTATTTTCAATAAAAATAAAGGAAAGGACTGATTAGATGAGAGATGCATCTGAAGAAAGGAAACAGGTGGCATCACATACAGCATTTTACATAACAGTATACCATGTGATACTGTCTTATGGTACAGTGACAAAGTATTTACTGTATTGGCAGCAAACTCAGTTCTAGCACAAAATCTAATGGCATACTTCATCACAACTTTTGAATGAGACACTGAATAGATACCATTACAAAATAAATATTACATTACGAAAATGTTGCCTGAATATGCCTGAAATGTAGTGAATAAAAAAAAAATCTATATATATCCCCAACCAAAACACCACCCCACCCACCAGGGGAAATCTCACTCCAAGTTGAACTCAGAAGTTGGCAGCCCTGCATTATTTGCATTTAGTCTAACTAGAATATACTATAAAAGAAAATAATATAATTGTTCAGTTAAAGACAGCTCAGTGTTGATTTAGTTCTGTTCAAACTGTAGAGCTCATTAATTATTAAAGGAGTTCAAATGGGTAACATGGCATTGTTTAGTAGTATAAACCCTTATTAACAAGGTTAGCACATTTATTTGTAAGGTAACAGCCTCAACAGCTGTGCTGAATTAATGTTCAGTGTTTGTCATGTAACAACACTGTAGCACGCTATTCTGAAACATTATTTGTAGCTTATTGTATACCGTCTCACGCCATTCTTGAAATACTAGCAGGCAGATGAGCGTTAAACAGTGAGCTAGTATGGCATCTCGAACACAGCAAGAGAATCATTTTACGAATAAATTGGTTAAGTTTCGAAAAGCTCTCCATCACTACTCGCCAGTGACTGAAATCGTGTTTTTGATAAACCGATAACCGATAAAGGGAACGATATTAGACGCATCTTTTCTGTTACTCATGTTAAATATAAACACGAGAATAGTAAAGTATCAGAATAAAGCATTATAATGTTACATACAGTTCGTTCTGCATCGCTTGTAAAAAAAACAACAACATAATTGTTTGAACGGTTTAGATTAAATCATTAATGCTTAAAAACACACACTGTACCTTTCTTAAACAGCTGCAGGAGCGCGACGCGTTCTTATGATGTCACATCGCCAGACCAAAATAAAAGTCTTGTTCACGAGCTTCTTCTTCTTCTTTTAGTTTAATGGCGGATCGCAAACCAGCATTTATAGGTGCATACCGCCACCTACTGTACAGGAGTGATCAGGGTTTTATATATTTTAGTTCAATTTTTTTTTTAAATAAAAAAAAAAACATATTATTTATTTATTTTATTTCCTTTCTTTCCCCCTTTCTCCTTTCTTTCCCCCTCTTCTTTCCCCTTCCCTTATCTTCCCCTTTTCCTCCTTTTCCCTCTTTCTTTTGTTCCTCATTATTTCCTTTCCTTTTTGAATTATAACCTACCTATATTTTCTGATCTAATCCTGTATTTCTTAGAAAAAGAAATCGAGCCTTACAACAATCCCTCATTCCTTCCAAAAATCCCGTCCAAATTCCATCCACGTTTTAATCCATACATCTTGTCACGTAAAATTATCCTCTCTGCACTATATTTATTACACCACAAAATCACATGTTCAACATTTTCTGGTACATTACAACCGTCACATTTATCAGAAACGCATTTTGTCATTAAATACAAAGTTGACTTTAATCCTGTGTGTCCAAGTCTTAACCTTGCAAGAATCACTTCCTCTTTTCTACACTTCCCTTTAAATGTTTTCACCATGATTGATTTTTGTATGTTATAATAGTTTGTTCACAAGCTGCAATCTACAACCACTATGTATAGGCTACAGTGCATATGTGAGCCTGAACCACAAAACCAGTCTTAAGTCGCTGGGGTATATTTGCAGCAATAGCCAAAAATACATTGTATGGGTCAAAATTATTGATTTTACTTTTATGACAAACATCATTAGGATATTAAGATCATGTTCCATGAAGATATTTAGTAAATTTCCTACCTATATATCAACTTAATTTTTGATATGTAATATGCATTGCTAAGAACTTCATTTGAACAACTTTAAAAAGGCGATTTTCTCAATATTTAGATTTTTTTTGCACCCTCAGATTCCAGATTTACAAATAGTTGTATCTCAGCCAAATATTGTCCTATCATAACAAACCATACATCAATGGAAAGATATTTATTCACCTTTCAGATGATGTATAACTCTCAGTTTTGAAAAATTTACCCTTGTGACTGGTTTTGTGGTCCAGGGTCACTTATGAAATAGACAAAAAATGTTGGTGAAATACATATTAAAATACATGTTGTCTAATGAGGTGATGAAAATATTAAGAACTAGTACTACTGATCAAAAAGGGTGAAATTTTGCTAAAAAAGAAAAATTCATGTTTGGGTACAGAAACCATTTATACCAGATTACATTAAATTAGATTAGATTAAAATGCAAATAGTGACAAATGTGATTTAAGAGTTAAAGTATGAATTTATAAAGCAGAGCTCAGAGATACAGTATTAAAATGCACATAATAGTGTAAGTGGACAAAGTTCATTTGAGTCTAGAATACCTGAAAACGGTTTGCAATGTCTAATTTTTTTTTAATAATCATTGAGATAAAGGAAAGCAAAAGCAAAAAAAAATTAATATCATGTTTTGTCCAGTCCATTATGATTATCACTAGGTCAGTCAGAGGGCGCTTAACTTTAAAACATAAATATAAAGTTTATGTTTTAATTTTATTTTTTAATATTATCATGACTCTTTTTGTAGCAGTTTTGATATTTTCTTTAAAATGTAAAGTGCTTTATAAATAAAATGTATTATTATTAAATATAGGTCGTGCTTGCACAAACGACCTACAGGGTCGGGGTTTTTTTGGAGATGGACAATCTGTTAAAATACTATTGGCTAAATTGGCAGTGGGCGTGATCACACAGACCAAACTAAAAACAGTACCGACCAGAACACACATTTAAAAGTAGAATAACTGTATGTAGCATTGTTTTTTAGACAAATGTATTTCAGCTTTGCATGATTCCTAAATCTCTATTAACATGTCATGGTAATTTTATGCTTTAATACACTTTTTTTTAATAATCAGCATGAGAGAAAGGAAAGCAAAGCAAAAAAGTCAATAAAGCAATAAAATAAAAAGCAATAATGTAAAATAAAAGCAATAAAAAAAGTATAATTTTAATTAATTCAACAAAGTATTTGTAAAAGTTTTAGAGTGATTATTTCACAGGTTTTTAATTAAATCAATAGTTACTCAAGTCTTATATGAGTTGCTGCCTATGTAGAGTGATTCAAATGACTCACTAATGAGACACACCTGACACCTACTGGGCTTCACAGAAACATCTGCAGTTTTTCTCTAACTAAAATCACATTCTAATTGATTTGAATTATTTTCTAAGGCATCTGGAGCTGTAGACACATGTGAAGAGGATGTGATGGGTGAGGAGAGAGAAGAGAAGAACAAGAGACGAGGAAAATGAAGAGCTTGATATGATCTGATCTGTCAAAGACGGAGATCATCTCTGCTTCTGTCAGTAGAGCAGCTGTTATAAACACATCAGATTCTGTATCTAAAGCCCGAAACACACTGCACGATTTTCGGCTGTCCCAGACGAAAGATTGGCATCGTTAAACAATTGTGGCCAATAAGAAATCGCCACGATTGTTTCACAATGCCAGTCTTTCATCTGGGACAGCCGAAAATCGTGCAGTGTGTCTCGGGGGTTTATAAGTAAGAAGATGGACTATTACACTGTAAAAAAAAAAAAAAAAAATGTTATTTGCTATGTAGTTCAAAATGTTGGTAACAATATTACTGTTACGGTGCATACAGCAGGGAGAGACGAGGAACACGCAGACGAGGAGGTACTTCAAAATAATAGTCTTTAATGACAACATCAAGGGTAGACAGGGCAAGGTAGACACACCGGGAATAACGAGTAGACCAGACGAAATGGAATTAAACAGACAGGACTTAAATACAAATTCACAAATCACACACACCTGAAACTGAATTAACTGATAATTACATGAAACGAACCATAAAAGGAAACAAGAGGCGGGAACACAAGACACACACGAAACAGGTACTTTAACATAACTCCCCCCTCCCGGAAGGCTCGACCCGAGCCGTAACAGTTCCACCGGGGAGGGGGGGTGGGCACTCTGGAGGCCCCTCAAGATAGACACGGATACATACACAGGACGGGACCTCCAGAGTGGAACAGATAGACGGAGGCCAAGGTGGAGCAGGGAGCTCAGGAGGCCAAGGCCGGTGGTCCATGGTGGCCGTGGCCTCGTCCCTCGGCCCCTCCACTACAGCCGGGACCCTTGTACCCCCCCCCAAGAAATCCATGGGGCAGCTCAGGGGTACCGGGAGCCCACTGGGGCGAAACACACAAAAACACAGTATATAAAAAGACCTAGGTCACTGTCTGGTCAATTACGGCCACGGCCGGCTGGCTTGTCAAATACGGCAGCGGCCGGCTGGCGAGACCATAACCGGCTGGCTAGACAATAACGGCAGCAGCCGGCTGGCTTGACCACACAACGGCAGGGGCCGGCGGGCTGGAGGGAGCCACAGCCGGCTGCGGGCCGAGTGAACCATGGACGGCGGGTTGGCTTTCCCCGCGATGAAGACACGTAACACAGGTGGGCCGCGGACGGCGGCGTGAAACAAAGAGGTCGTGAGTTAGCCTTCCCTGCCAACGACGACCAGTTGCATGAGTCAGCGGCAATCCGGCGAGCTTGAGTCAGCGGCAATCCGGCGAGCTTGAGTCAGCGGCAATCCGGCGAGCTTGAGTCAGCGGCAATCCGGCGAGCTTGAGTCAGCGGCACTCCTGGCGGGCTAGAATCAGAGGCAGGCCGGCGGGCATTGAGTCAGAGGCAGGCCGGCGGGCATTGAGTCAGAGGAAGGCCGGCGGGCATTGAGTCAGAGGCAGGCCGGCGGGCTAGGGTTAGCCGTGGATGGTGGCGTCATCTCCTGGGAACTGAGGGCTGGATGATCCGCGAACGGCGGCATGAACTCCGGCATGATGGCAGATCCGCGAACGGTGGCGACAACTCCCGCGAACGGCGGCGTAAACTCCCGCAAACCGCGGGATGTGAGAGCCGCGAACAGCGGCATAAACTCCCGCGAACCGCGGGATGGAAGAGCCGCGAACGGCGGCGTAAACTCCCGCGAACCGCGAGCAAGAGGGACAAAAACACAGGAACAAAGAAACACACTTGAAAAAACGAACCAAAACAAAATGAGGTGAAGGGACGACGCTTACTGTTGGGTTTGGTCTGGTCTTCTGTTACGGTGCATACAGCAGGGAGAGACGAGGAACACGCAGACGAGGAGGTACTTCAAAATAATAGTCTTTAATGACAACATCAAGGGTAGACAGGGCAAGGTAGACACACCGGGGATCACAAGTAGACCAGACGAAATGGAATTAAACAGACAGGACTTAAATACAAATTCACAAATCACACACACCTGAAACTGAATTAACTGATAATTACATGAAACGAACCATAAAAGGAAACAAGAGGCGGGAACACAAGACACACACGAAACAGGTACTCTAACAATTACACAAAATATTTTAAGTAGTTTTTAAGGCGAGTTTTTGAAATGGAATTTATCAGAATAAATCATGTAAAATTTCCAATGAATTTAATATTATCAGTAGAATGTGCTTGTTTAATGTAATATGACTCACAAATAAGTTAAGTAACATTTTTTTTTGTTTGTATTAATGAAAGTAACTTAATTATAAAATGTACTGCCTTTCATGTTAAAGGGTCATCGGATACCAAATTCACTTTACAAGTTATTTGAACATAAATGTGTGTTGGAAGTGTGTGTACACATACATCCTATAATGACAAAAATCCACCCTGTGTTTTTTTAAAAATCCTCTTTCACAAATCAGGCTGTTCTGAGATTCCTGTCAGAATGACGTAGTTCTGCACAGGCCCCTCCCACGATAGTTGATTGACAAGGCAGTCTTACCTTAGACCCGCCCTGAGTGAGCTGAGAGCTGTCCGCCATTGTGTCGACTCCGGTGCAGGGGAAGACAAGAATGTCTCTGATTGAGCGATTGAGGTGCTTTGTTGTTGGCTGTAATAATGAAAATAGCAGTCATCATTTACTCCTGACATCTGAGCCGCTGAAGACGTAGAGGATTAACGTTACTTTCATTTTTAAAGGAATGCGCCGATCTCCGATCTGCCTAAATGCGTTTATGTTTGCGCGAATCATTCGTGATCCAGCTTCATCTACAGAAGAAGTGAGTATAAGGGTTTTTTATGAATCTTTGCAAATCGCCTTTCCTAATAATGTGCTAATTAGCAAGTTTTGCTAAGACTCTCAAGGAGGATGTGCTTGATGTTCCAAGCACATCCTCCAAGATAATGCTGAAGTCCTCCTGATCGTCCCCTTAGATATGATGTAATGTAGTATGGCAGTATATTCTTCAAAATATGGCAGAGTGCTTCTCCTTTGCAATAAAATTTGGTGAAACTTTTTTCTTCATAAATGTTGAAATCTGAAAAACAAAAGCAAATATTGACTAATATGTTCAGTACAAAACCACATTATTGTCTGTAATGGTGTTTATTTATCAAACTGATTCGATGGTGTAAATTAATCAAACTGACAACTCACAACAAGTTCATTTGGGGCTAGCTAGCACGTTAGCATAGCAACAAATATGACAATTTACGATATTAAAACCATGTTTTTGCTCTAAACTCATTAAAAAAAACATCAATCATTGAATCATTGAATCACCTGCACCGCCCTGCTTCCAGTGGAGCGAATGTTATTGCGAGACAACTGCACCACAGACTGTTCAATAAAATCAGTCAGTGCTTCTGAAATAGTGAGGGTGCTTTAGCCTTCATGCACATCTATTTTGACGTATCATATTTTGTCTAGTCCATTATGATTATCGCAATGTCAGTCATTGTGATTTTGAGAGGAAATTCCCCATTTATATGCGGATGTCACTCCCAAAACTTTGCAGCGTGTAGGCCTAAGCCACGTGAAATATCATTTATGAAAAACAAAGCATGAAGCAGCATAAAAAACAAAACTTTTATTCAAATTCTGAATAAACTATATGAACGTGTAAAAATACCACACATTGCATTTAGATGAACACGCATTTTGATTGGTAATGACGTTCATACGTCATTTCATGATGACAGACGCAACACCACACTAGGCACGTTTCCATTACAGATTTGAGCAAAACTTTGGTGATATTTTATAAATGTCGATAAAAAAGTATTGCGAAATGACGGTGTTTCCATTAACCAATGTTATGCGATAAAAACGCATCCTTTTGCCTCTCGCGATAAGTCATGGCAACGGATTTTGGTGAGATTTGACGGATTTTTTATATATTTATTCAAAAGAGGCGTAAGCGTGCATCTTTACAGAAGCAGCATAGAGAGCCACTTCAGAAATATGCGTGGCATGGCTGGAATAAACACAAGCATCGACTAAACTGACCACAGTCAGCTTCAGTGGCCGTATCAGAGCCGCACCGCAGACGTGTACAGTGTAAATTGTCTAAGCATTAATGGCAGGGAAAACCGCTTATATTCGAGAGCTGGCACATATGAAGTAATTCTTGGAGGTTATGGTACATTAAAGAATGATTATATTACTTTTTACATATGCCATGTGAGCTGTAAATGCGAAAAAAAAAACGTTTCCATTGCAGTTTTGCGAATTATTCCTTTTTCGAATTGCCTGAAAAACCACCTCATGCGAGCGTAAAAACTGTTTTGCGATATATGGGAGTTTTTGCAAAATTGCCGTGTTTCCATTAGGTGTATTTTCAATTCGCAATTTTAATTTGCGCAATTTGAAGGGTAATGGAAACGCACCTACTGTCATTATTTTTACGCCAGCTAGAGGGTGCTTGACTTTAAAACATAAATACAAGTTGTAATAAGGTGCTTGCAAAAACGACCTACAGGATTGTTTGTGGAGGTGGACAGCAGTGGGCGGGATCACACAGATCAAACCAAAAACAGTAACGACCAAACACACATTTTGAAGTAGAATATGTAGTGTTGTTTTTCAGACAAATGTATTTCAGCTTAGCATGTTTCCTAAATCTCTGCTAACATGTCAAGTTAATTTTATGCTTTAATACACAAAAAAATACGTATAGCACCTTTAAATCAATCTAATAAACCCTTACTGAGCAAATCCTGATCTGAACCTGTCCTCTGACTGTCCAAATCTGTAACTTGATCCTGTCAGGTGGAGGCACATGTTCTACTGGATGTAGGTACAGCTGCACCCTCATTTTCCATTTTACTTTCATTCTGCGACTGCCTTAAATAATGTTGCTACTTTAAAGTAAAAAATTAGACAAACTTAACATAAATGACACCTGCCATACTATCTTATTACTTTAAAGTAGTAGTAACTAAATTATTGACAAATTACAAACATGTTCAATTCTTATAATTACATGAAAACTAGTGATGCTTGATGAAAAAGTAGGTCTATGCAATTATAGGGTACACCCAAGGTGCACAATTAACTCTTTCCAAATGACATTAATAAAAACATGCTTTGCCAAACTAATTATTTAGGAACTACAAAATGATTTGGTTTGCAATGAAACGTTACAATGATAATCCACTCTCCACTGATTTTAGTGGCATAACTAAAAAATGGAAGAAAACTTATTTTTACCTCTGTGGCAACATTACTATCATGTTCATCTGGGATGCCTTATGTTTTTCTTCTCTTCTCCAAAAGCATTTGATAACACATTGAATATGTGTTTTGCTTGCTAAAGTTTTGCTGAAGTATTACACTAGAACAGTGGTTCTCAAACGTTTTTAGCTTAAGTACCCCTTTTAAAAAAAAAAATCAAGCCAAGTACCCCTTGACCACAAACAACATTTTGCTGTAAAATACAGTGAAATGATAGAAACAGTGTAGCAGCCAACAGGTGCCAATTTGAGTCCTGAATAAGAATAACAGTGAGACAGTTATTATATCTGATGCCCCTCGAGCAGGTTTATTTCTTATAAACATTTCTGTTTTCAGAACTTTTCATTTTCCGTCAGTCTTAGTACACGATGTAACTACAGGAGAGTCAAGCTTTAAATAGGAAAATTATCGAAACTCTTTGGTCATTTTTGAGCGAGATGCTAATGGTCTAATCAGATTCAATGATCTATGCTAAGCTAAGCTAAAAGTGCTACCGCCAGACCCAGAGATCGGCTGAATGGATTAAAAAACGGTAAAACGGCTGTTTAACTCTAGGGGAGGTGTAAAATGAGCCTATTTTAAAAATCGCCAGCTGCACAGCTTCCACAGCTCAGCTTTCTTGAGAAAACCACCAACTCGGTCATAAAGTTTTAAAATCGTAGTGTCCCTGCCTTGCAGACTGATATTCAACTCATTTAGTTTAGTAAAAATATCGGCTAGATATGCTAGTTTGGCAATCCAATTATTGTCCTTGAACAAAGTGGCAAGAGGGGACGCATTGTCAGAAAAAAGCAACACACCTCATTTCGCAGCTCGAACAGCCTATTCAGTACTTTGCCTCTCGAAAGCCAACGGACTTCGGTGTGTAAAAGGAGTTCGGTGTGTTCAGATCCCATGCCATCACATAATCTCCGAAACAGACGTGCATTCAGTGGTCGCGACTTTATGAAGTTTATTGCCTTGACAGCGTCATTCAAAACGGAATTAAGCTCTGGGCTCATCTTCTTTGATGCCAGGGCTTCTCTGTGTATTACACAGTGTGTCCAAAGGGTGTCAGGATTCTTCTGCCGTATGTGCGCGATGAGGTCTTTGATGTGACCCGTCATTGAGGCCGCTGCGTCAATGCACACACTGGTACAGGATTTCCAGCTGATTTCATGTTCTGAGAAAAACGAATTAACAATGTTGAAAATATCCTCTTCCAGTTTTTCTGTGTGTTCGCAAATGTCGCTGGTATCCACATATCTCGCAAAAGCAACCAATTGGGCCTGTCCACTGACATCAACCGGATTCATCCAATTGAAGTGAAAATGATTCACCAGCCCTGAGTTTATCCACCAGCTGCTCAACTATATCAATCCCCATCTTGTCAATTCTAACGGTGTCATTTGACAGCGGTACAGTTTTGATCTTGTCTGCTGCTGTTTTATCCACCATGGTCTCAGCGAGCACAGCTGCAGCAGGAATTATCAGTTCCTCAGCCAGGCTAAATGGCTTTTTAGCTTTCGCCAAAAGTAAAGACACAGCATACGATGCTTCGAGTGCTTTTGCTGATGCACTTGTGGCTTTTTTCATGTTCTATTGGCATGATGTGAATTCGTGAAATTTTCTTCTGAAAAACTCCAGTGAGTTCCCGACCTGATGTGGGTATTTAGTCTGGAGATGCCGTTGAAGGTGAGATGGCTTCATTGCGCTGTTAGCTAACAACTCACCGCATAAAAAGCACAGTGCTGAGGGAGGGTTATGTGAAGTAGATGTAAATCCCATCCCTATGTATTCATCACGAAACGGGCGGTATTTTTGAGGCTCTGTTTTTTTTTTTAGCATGTTCGTCTTCTGTCGGAGGAGCTTGTCCTCTTTTAAGAAGCCACCTGTCCATTTTATCGCAACCTCTCCTACATTATTTTGCATTATTTCTACATTTCAATTTATTAAATAATTAATAAATTGAAATGCATTTTAAATTTATGACTTTATTTTTAATGCATCTTTCTGTAGTCCTAATTTCATATAAAAATACAATAACCTATTTTTCATGGTTTATTCCTAAATATCAGTTTCCACTTTCTCTCACATACCCCCTGCAGTACCCTAGAGAACCACTGCACTAGAAGACAATCATGATTAAAATAAGTAGCTTTTTTTTTGTGTGTGGTACACACAGAATTGCTCAGTTTTGATCATTTTGAACCATAAGAAGAACACACCATATGGAAATAGTAAGATATCTCCTACCATGAAACAGCACTGTTACCATACCCCTACATGACAATTACATTTATAGATTTAGAGTCTTACCTTGAAGATGAACAAGCCTCACTATGTGATCTGATCTGTGAAAAAGGATTTTTTCTCCACAAATCATGCTGTCAAGTGTCCAGGTTCAGTGTCAACTGGCCTATCATTCAACACCTATTTAAAATAAAGACATTTAAAAAAAAAAAGTTGATTAAACTTTTATAAGATCCTGCAGACATTAATCCTAAAGACATTAATTAGCTTGTTCAGTTGTGTTTGAATGGGGTTAGAGCACAACTCTGCAGGACAATGGCCCTTTAGGACTGAAGCTGCCTATCCCTGACATACATACTACAGTAAATCACTCAAAAGTAAAAAAAAAAAGTGTATGCAGTCTTACATTCTGCATATTCAAATTTCTTTGCAGCAGGTGAATGTAAATAGTAGAGTGATTTATCAGGAGATCAGGATCTTTCAGGTAACACTGTAACCCCGATTAGGGCATGGGATTAGGGAGAGATGGTGATTATGTGTGGTTCCTGAAATCTTCAGTGACACAAAACCACCTGTATCTCTCAGCTTTGGATAAGAAGAGAGAATGAACAATGATATTATGCAGCGCCTGAAAGTAGTCCCCAGCTATATCATAACTAGTTACCTAGCTGGGGACTACTTTCAGGCGCTGCGTCATATCACTGCACCTGCTGCACCCATGGTACGGCAGCAAAGTTCCTTGATTATTATGCCGGAATGAGAGTATAGTTCCTAGCCATATCGGCCTAGAAAAACGCAACTTTTCATTTTCCGTCAGTCTTAGTACATGATGTAACTACAGGAGAGTCAAGCTTTAAATAGGAAAATTATCGAAACTCTTTGGTCATTTTTGAGCGAGATGCTAATGGTCTAATCAGATTCAATGATCTATGCTAAACTAAGCTAAAAGTGCTACCGCCAGACCCAGAGATCGGCTGAATGGATTCAAAAACGGTAAAACTCAACTGTTTAACTCTAGGGGAGGTGTAAAATGAGCCTATTTCCAAAAAAAGTGGAGTGTTCCTTTAAAAACAGTTACACATTTTATGTATTAGATCTTTTATGGCATTTTATTCGCTAGGCTGTTTCCTTGATTATATAATAATATTATAATAATATGCTCGTTTGAGATGAGCAAAATCTGCGCAGAACCAATCACCGGTGATCACCGCAAGATGCATGCCGGTTAGAAATGTGTCGGTTCGCCTTGCTCTGATGTCATGCCGACATATGCCAAAAATCTCTCGTGACAGCAAGTCAGCCGTGCAGTCGAGCGCAGTTGCTCTTGCCCAGCTGCACTGACAAAAAGCACGATGGGAAACGACTGGCTGACGACACCTTAATGCTCATTGGTTCAAACAACCATGATGCTGCGTTCTCTTTTAAAATGTATTATTTTTATCTGATTTCATGTGATTATGTGTTTAAATTATGCATGAATATTCCCAAACACTATGACAGTGCGATCTCTGTTAGATCTGATTGTTGTCATATTTGTAAAAAAAATCTAAAATACATGTTTGTATTAAATACGCCTTTCATATGGAATTAAATAGCAAGCACTTTGAGTGTCTTGTTCATCATATTTATTTTCATATAAAAGCAACAGAACTGAAATTATATCATGTTAATTAACAACACAGCACATGAACGTGATATCCGCCTTTGATCTCGTAGGTATCGGTTCCACTTCGAGAGGTCAAAACTGCCCGTCTTGACTGCGGTTATTTCACTCCTCCCCTCACTGCAGCCGTCTACTCTTGCCTAAATTTCGAGGAGCGTTTCGCTGCAGAACACAAGATCCAGGGGGAGTGCGTCAAGTCGTACACTTTCTGCTCCCGGTAGTGATGCTCACGCGGTGTTTGCATACTCTACCACAGATTAAGTGAATTAAATGCAATAGTCAAGTTTGCCTGCCCATTTAGCCCTGCCAAAAAATGGTAAACGAACTTGGCTTGCTGTCCGCGAAGGAGGCTCAAACCCGAGGCTCAGTTCCAGCACTGAGTAAGAATCACCCCTATGATGGTAAGGTGTGGAGGAAAAAGAGAGGAATTTAGAGGAGGAGATGGGGTGGTGGAGGGATGCTGGAAAAATTGTCGCTGGAACGGACCAATGACTGCTGCTTATATACAGTCATAGCAGTGATTGACAGGACTGGATGATTTGGCTCCTCCCGAACCTGCTTTGGTATCGTCATTTTGTCAAATACACAGACGTCTCATAAGCGTTTTCATCAGGCATGTGATCAGCTAGAGACAAAAAAGAAGGAAATTCTGACCACGCCTCAAGTCACGCCCACAAGTCACGCCCCCAGCACTTATTAAAAATATATATATTAGCACATTAAATGATATATCTTATACTGTAAGAATACAAAAACAAAAAGCAGCACTTAATAATCATGATAACAATATAATATAATATATTATAATAAAGTACTATAATATATTATAGTAAAGTATATATTATATAGAATTGTTATTATTAAGTACCTGCATTACAATTAATGATTCTGAAATAGATATCTTCTGCTCATCAAGGCTGAATTTATTTGATTAAAATAAAGTAAAAAAAACAGCAATATTGTGAAATATAATTACGAATTTTAAAAAAAAGTTTTCATTTTTAATATATTATAAAATGTAATGTTATTCCTGTGATGCAAAGCAGAATTTTCTTCATCGTTACTCCAGTTTCCAGTGTCACATGATCTTATAGAAATCATTACAATTTATTTGACTCTCAAGAAACATTTCTGATTATTATCAATGTTGAAAACAATTTTGCTGCTTCATATTTTGTGTGGAAATGGTGATACACTATTTTTCAGGATTTTTTGATAAATATAAAGTTTAATGAACAGCATTTATCAAATATATTAATTAAATTTGTTAATGCATTTATTAACCCCTTAACTGTCACCCCCCCTTTTTGAAAATAGACTTGAAAGTGCACTATTTAAAGTTAAATTGTTATAATTCATGAACACTTTTGAATACAGACCTAAGGTTGGTCTCCTTTTAAAGAAGACAATCAGCAGATTATTGCAGAAGTGAAATCATTTCAACAAAATTAAAGAAAAAGTTATAAGAGTTTACATTTACTGTAAAGAAAATGTACTGTACTATTTTTATTTTATATAAAATAAATATTTTACAAAATAGGTTTTAATCCAAATTTGGCATAAAATTAAAGCCAAAGGTCAGAGCTCCTCTTATGGTGTATATGTTTTAAGGTGCACTCTTGTCATAAATTAATCTATTACTGCTCCTACATACTTTTTAACAACAAACAGTGGTACAATATCTGTTTAGGAGTCTTGGACCTTTCCAACGATATATAGTTTGTCATGATTAGATTAGGATTAAATTGTAACATATTGAAGTAAAATTAGGCGTCCCGTATACGGGACAGTGACAGTTAGAAATCATTTTAAATGTCTTCACTCACTTTTTTATCACTTTCATGTATGAATAAAATTAAATTTATTTTTTAAATCTTATACAATGTTTGAGTTGTATCATTGTTTCCACAAAAATATTAAGCAGCAAAACAGTTTTTAACATTGACAATAATCAGAAATATTTCTTGAGCAGCAAATCAGCATATTAGAATGATTTCTGAAGGATTACGTGACACTGAAACTTCTCTTTGTAAACAACAACAGATTTATAAACGTTTCTAATGACGAATGTTGCGTTCCTAAATGCAAATTAAAGCGGATCAATCTAATCGCAGCGCATCTAGCACTAACAGTAAATCGAAACTAAAAACAGTGCTGTAACAGCAGACATGTAGTGCGTCAGACTACAGCCTTTTATATAATTACATCACAACCGTTGTGAATTTTATGACAGCACTAGCAATCTCAAATTCTCACCGCCATTCATAAAAAGTCACCGGGTCGAGTAACCCGTTTCAGCGCTGAATCTACTCGCGTTTGGTGCTTTGAATCTTTTGAACACTTTTAACTGTCCTGCAGATGGCGCCGCGAGCTTGTGCAGCGCTGTCTGGATCATTCCGTCCATGATGTTTCAGAAAACAATCTTTTAGCAGTTTATTTAGGTAATAGCTCAAAGCCATTTGCGCAATTGGCAGTAACCAACCCCCAACCCCCCCCCCCAAAACAAAACAGAAAAACTCGGATCTTCGCGAATCACTCTGTCCCTCAGAGGTCGAAAAATCTGGAAATCTGTATTTATACGGAAAAATCACATCCCTGTTTCATGAGCAACAGAAACACTTTTTATATACTGCTTAATACAGTGCCATCTGTTCAATAATAAAGTTTAACATAAACATAGTAATAATAATAATATTTTTAATTTATATAGCGCCTTTCCAACACCCAAGGTTGCTTCACAAGTTCAGGTTTAAGGAACAGAAACAAATAAACATCAACATCAAAGGACAGAACACATAATAAGGGCTGAGAGTAGTATAAAGAGATCACTTATACCCCTTTTCCACCAAGGCAGTTCCAGTGCTGGTTCAGAGCCAGAGCCTAGTTTCAAACCGGTTCTTTGTTTTTCGACACACAAAGCACCAGCTCCGAACCAGGAAAAGCGGTTCGTAAGTAGCATTAAAACATTGCTGGGCTAGAAAGAAGAACCGCTTGCGTCAGGGGCGGGATTACCGTGACTAACAAGACCACAGAAACTTTAGACCACCATATTTGAAATAGCAGCTAAACATGAACATGTTGGATTCGCCATATTTGGATGCCGATGTAGGTTCGAAAAGCCACGAACGTCAATAGCAACGCAACGTCCGCCATTGTTGATAGTTTGTTTAGGCTTGTTCGGGATGGTTCGGCGCTGCGCGGACCAGTCGGTGCGAGGCATCGGGGTGCTGCGGGAGCGACTGGAAAGCTGACGGCTCTTTATGCTTTTGGATCGCTCTCGCGGTGCTTTGGTGTGTTGTGTGCCGATCGATCTACATGGCGCTGATGCACCTCGAACAAGTCTGTTATGTTTGGCGCTGCCACGCTAGTGAAACGAAACATGAAACATATTCAGTGACGTAAGATCTGGCTCTGTATTGGCTCTCTAGCCTGTGGAAAAGCAACCGGTTCTTAAAGGGCTCGCGAGTCGAACCAACTAAGAACCGGCAAGAGCACTGGCTCTGAACTAGCACCTGGTTCATGCTGGTGGAAAGGGGGTATTACAGTACCAACACATAACATACCAAGACCTGAAAGTAATATATAAAGATCTCTATCTAAATCTTTTCTGTATCTCTAATCTAAAATTGTAAGCGAAGTCCATAACAAGGTACAATTTACAGACAGAAAATTGAAGAGTAATACTCAGAGAAAAAAAAATATTTTTAAGAAGGTTTTGAAAGAGAGAATGGAGATGCTTGACGGATGTCTTGGGGAAGAGCGTTCCACAACCTGGGAGCCGCAACACTGAAAGACCTGAGGCCTCATTTATCAACAGTGTGTAGAAAAGGTTCTATGTTTTGTCCTAGGAACGGAATTTAGAATGTGCCTAAGTACAAGAAAATCAATATTTATAAACGTGCACACTCAGTTCTTATGCACATGAGTAAGCAATCATTGTTGATAAATCCTACATGTGCATAAGTACCATGCTCATTCATGTTCATGGTCATTTGCATTTGGAGAGCAAATAAGAGGAACTTCACAAAACCAGAATTGGAGGTACTGGTAGATAAAGTTGAATCCAACCAACAAATATTGTTTAGTTCACTCACTGCAGGAGGAATTACAAACAAAAGAAAAAAATGCTGCATGGGAGAAGGTCACCAATGCAGTTAATTCCGTTGGGTCTGAGGAGAGAACGGTCCCAGAAATTAGTATTGGCTAAAAAACGCGTCACAGCACACATATGAGAAATGTCTGCAACTGGAGGAGGACAGACGACAACGGAACTTTCCTCCTTGGACAACCGCATAGCCTGCATCATCGGCTAAACAGCTCTGTCTGGGATTATTGAGGACGGTGACACTGACGCTCTCGCAACACAACAAGCCAGGCCATCTAACACCCAAAGTGAAGATAAAACAAACCAACTGGAATAGGCTACTGTGTTTGCAAACATTTTATTTCAGTTTGTACATTTTTTTTATTGAAATCATTTGTAGGATAAACTCATTTAAAATAATGTGAACGTGTGTCTTTGATAGCGACACCCATTGTGCCCAAGGAGCTTGAGGAGCCAGGCCCTTCCATTGCCCCTTCTATGTATTTTGCGCCAAGAGTGCTGAGCGAGTTGGTGCTACAAAATCAAGAAGAAACAACAAAATCCATTAATGACCTAAAGGGTCAACTGAGCGACATAAAGAATGTATTGATTCAAATCAACAAGTCTCTGAAACAGATTGCCTCTTGCACAAATACAATTGCTAATAAACCATAAACCGTTGACTAATGTGATTTCAGTTATAGGTTCCCACCAAGCTGCAAAACACAAAATGAAATAAATCTCTGTAATGTTTCTGAGCTCGGCCATTGGCCAGACTTACCTAAAATGTCTGTATGATCCTCTGTCTTGTCTGAATGCACAGTTGCCAAGTCTGCGTATTATACGTGACTTTGGGCTTCTTTTTTTGTAAAGTTGCAGGAAAAAAATCCCTGGTTGAGGTTTTTTGGGCTTATTTTACAAAATATGGTTGCTTGTTAGGAAAATCTGACAAGCAACTTCGTTTCTTCATTTATGTTCGCCGTATTCTCCAATGCATTGTTTGACACTCTGTCTGCTCGCAGTTAATAGCCAACCAGTGCAATAATATAAGAGCCGTAGAGAAATTTGCCATATGTTCCGCCCCCTCATTGGAGAAAAATCACATTCAGAAAGAAGACGCGTGACGCTGTAATCCAAGCGATGACAGAAGTAGACGCAGAGGAGTGGGATGACTTTCTTTCTTTTAGCCTAATTTTTACAATGTTTCGTAATGTATTAATTATCACGAGCTGTAATAAAAAACATGTAGTCATATCCTAATACTGAGTAAATACATTTGGTTCAAATAGCCTGGTATGGCAAGATGTCTTAAAATATATTTATTTTTTTAACATTTAAACTTAGACCACATTATTAGATTACCTTTTGACTTCATGAATACACATTAATGGCAGCTTAATGCTTTTTTAAAAATCTTTTTTATAATATTATTTAATATTTTCGTTTTTACTATAATTGTTACGGGGTTGACGAGACGTGAGGCAAGAGGATACATTTGCAAAGCTTTATTATAATACATGGTCATATTCAGGCAGGGTCAGTAAACAGCAAACAGGTATGGCAGGGGCAAAACACAGAGCAGTCCGTAGAGCAAGCGTGGGTCGACGATCAGCATACACAATCCAGAAGGCTAGGCAGAGAGAGAATCCAGGAGAACGAGCAATAATCCAAGCAAGCGGCAAACAGAATCCAAACAGGGCAAGGCAGAGAGAATAATCCAGGAGCACGGGCAGGAATCAAAACACAGGAAATCTATCTAGGTAACTGAGAACGCTTTGTAATGAAGCTAGGCTAAACAATACTCGGTAGAGAGCAAGAGGAAGTCCCAGGCTATATAGTGTGTGATTGTGTGATCAGTGGTGCAATCAGGGTGATGTGAGATTGTTCTCAGGAGTGTGCATGATCAGTGCGAACAGCTGTGTTGGTGCAGTGGATGATGGGAAATGCAGTCTCTGAGTGATCTGTAACTGTCTGTGTAGTGTGAAAGTCAATGTGATGGGTGAGTGACCTCTTGTGGTGAATGAACAGAAGTTCAGGGCCAGGATTTGTGACAATAATATATATTATAATTTAATATAATCTTTTATATATTTTTCTATAATATTTATGTGGCATTTTGTTTTTTATGTAATTTATTGGATAGTTATGTATACATTATTTTATTTAAAATGGAAGAAGAAACTGTTTTTGACCTCAAAATAAAGCACTTTTTCGCTGTACACGGCTGGGATGAACAGTTTTGTGGTGCTTGGAATTCTTTATAATTAATTAAAAACAAATATTGCCACATTGATGGCTCAAGAAGGTGTAATTCATTACACATCATTGTTTCATTTTAAAATATATATATATAAAAAAATTGTAACCAAGTGTTTAAGTGTAATATTTCTGTAAAGGCTATGGACAGAAAAATGGACATTTCCATAGAATGACCCCTATATATTTTAGGCTATAAATATGTGGCTATGTTACAGCGCTCCTGTGAAGCTCTTGTGCTTTTCTCCTTTTCCATATCTCCAATCCTATTCTGCTCAAAGGTGATTGGAGATGAGTTTTGTTCCCACTTTTGTTGCAGTTTGCTAATTCTTTTGTAAAATAGATAAAAGAGTGGTTTCAGTGTAATATGTTGCAGGCTCATTTATTGGTAATAAATAATTGATAATAAATAATATTGATGATAATAAACCATCAAAAAATATTGGGCTTGTTTTGGGCTTGTTTTTGAAGCTGCGGTTGCTTATTTGTCTCGCGAGAGTTGGCAACTGTGTCTGAATGGCAGCGGCATTAGGAGGTGGCAGGGGCACTGCATCAGGCATAGGGCCATCTGGTCTGGGGGGGGTTCCTGCAGAGGGACGCCCTGTCTGATGGCCAAGTTGTGTAGAACACTGCAAGCCATGATGATTTTGCACACTTTTTCTGGCCGATACTGCAGTCCCCCAGTACTTGACAGACATAGCCATCGTCCTTTCAGCAGGCCTATTGCGTGCTCAACTGTGCCCCTTAAACGCGCATGGGCACGATTGTAGGCCTGTTCCTGCTCGGTCCTCTGGTTGGTTAGGGTGGTCATTAGCCATGGCTTTAGTGGGTAGCCTTGATCACCAAACAATGAGATAATTATAAGTAATTGTACATAGCCCTGCAATAGCATTTTAAACATGTTGTAGCTAAAAATTCACCAATGAGCCTGCCATCCTCAACAGCGCCTTCTTTTAGACGCACACATAGAGCTGTTTTGCATAATGAATGAGTTGTGTGTTCCTCCAGGCCACCGTACAACGACATTTAACAACAACAAATTTGCATCACAAATTATTTGCACGTTAACAGAATGAAACCCTTGTCTATTTACATACAACCCCAAATCAGAAAAAGTTGGGACAGTATGGAAAACGCAAATAAAAAAAGAAAGTAGTGATTTCTAAATTTACTTTGACTTGTATTTCATTGCAGACAATATGAACACAAAATATTTCATGTTTTGTCTGGTCAACTTCATGTCATTTGTAAATATACATCCTTTCCTGTCATTCAGACCTGCAACACATTCCAAAAAAAGTTGGGGCAGGCGCAATTTAGGGCTAGTAATGAGGTAAATTGGTTAAATAATGATGTGATTTGAAACAGTTGATGTCAACAGGTGATTGTAATTATGATTTGGTACAAAAGCAGCATCAAAGAAAGGTCTAGTCCTTTAGGAGCAAAGATGGGCCGAGGATCGCCAGTTTGCCAACAAATACGTGAGAAAAGTATTGAAATGTTTAAAAACAATGTTCCTCAAAGAAAGATAGGAAGAGATTTGGATATTTCACCTTCAACAGTGCATAACATAATTAAAAGATTCAAGGAATCTGGAGGAATTTCAGTGCGTAAAGGACAAGGGCGCAAGCCTAAGCTGACCAACCGTGATCTCCGATCCCTCAGGCGGCACTGCATCAAGAATCGTCATTCATCTATAAGCGATATCACCACATGGGCTCAGGACTACTTTGGCAAACCTTTGTCAAGTACCACAATACGTAGTTACATCCACAAATGCCAGTTAAAGCTGTACTGTGCCAAAAGGAAGCCCTATGTTAACAGTGTCCAGAAGCGCCGTCGACTTCTCTGGGCTCGGAGGCATCTGGGATGGACCATCACACAGTGGAAATGTGTACTGTGGTCAGATGAATCAGTATTTCAGGTATTTTTTGGGAGGAATGGACGCCGTGTGCTCCGGACCAAAGAAGAAAAGGATCATCCAGACTGTTACCAGCAACAAGTCCAAAAGCCAGGGTCTGTCATGGTATGGGGTTGTGTCAGTGCCCTTGGCAAAGGTAACTTGCACTTCTGTGATGGCACCATTAATGCTGAAAAGTACATAGAGATTTTGGAGCACAATATGCTGCCTTCAAGAAGACATCTTCTCCAGGGACGTTCATGCAAGACAATGCAAAACCACATTCTGCACACATTACAAAGTCCTGGCTGCGGAGGAAGAGGGTACGGGTACTTGACTGGCCTGCCTGCAGTCCCGACCTGTCTCCAATAGAGAATGTGTGGCGCATTTTGAAGCGCAAAATGCGACAACGAAGACCCCGTATTGTTGCCCACCTTAAGACTTGTTTGCAGGAAGAATGGGACAAAATTACACCTGAAACACTTCATCACTTGGTGTCTTCAGTCCCTAAACGTCTTTTAAGTGTTGTGAAAAGGAATGGCAACATTACAAAGTGGTAAATGCTTTACTGTCCCAACTTTTTTTGGAATGTGTTGCAGGTCTGAATGACAGGAAAGGATGTATATTTACAAATGACATGAAGTTGACCAGACAAAACATGAAATATTTTGTGTTCATATTGTCTGCAATGAAATACAAGTCAAAGTAAATTTAGAAATCACTACTTTCGTTTTTTATTTGCGTTTTCCATACTGTCCCAGCTTTTTCTGATTTGGGGTTGTAATTAAATTAGTTGGCTGACGGTGCTTTTATGGCGATATGAGTGTAGTCTATGGCTCAAATTATGTTTGGGAATCTGGTGATAGCATGAAAGCCCTGTTTTATTTCGGCTTGTTGAGGTTTTCGGTAAGGGAACTGTATATAGGTTGGGGCCAAGGAAATAACCGCATCCAACACCGCTGGCATGATCCTACTCATTGATTGCTGGGAAATACCAGATATGTCTCCAACCTCACGCTGAAATGTGTCGGTAGCTAAAAATCCAAGGGTGGACAGGAGTTGGATGTGCACGGGAATGGCTTTCGTGTGATTTGTTTCTCGAGCCAACTTTGGTCCTAAATCACAACACAATTCCAGCAGTACATTTTTGGGAAAGCGGTATCTACTTAGAAGCCACTCTGTGGTCTCACCAAGGAGATCAGCATGATCTTTGAAAACGCGCCCCGCGGAGCGCATTGTTTGCCAAGTCTTCCAATAACTTTTATAGGGTATGACACCAATTATGCAACTTGTCTTTTAAAAACTAGACAAATGATAAATTGAGTGTTTTATAATTAAAGGAAACACAGGACATATGTGGATTGCTTAATGCATACTGTGACACTCATTAAAGCTTTTTATGTGTAGTGTCACTATTCTACCACTAGATTCTCTGCGTAAGCATGCTCAGAGGTGTGCTTATTTACACACATTTCTACATATAAGTACAAGTTGGTAGACCCCACACTGCGTGAAACTGTTGTTATGCACTCATTGCGCACACATCTGTTCGTACGCACTGTTGATAAATGAGGGTCCTGGCTCCCATAGAAACTTAGGGGTGACTAACAATCCCTCACTAGAAGATTGTAAAGAGCAAGAAGGTGTATAAAGCTAAAGTAAGTCAAATATGTAGGAAATATGTAGGACCAAGGTTATGGAGAGCTTTGTATCTGAGAATTAGTAACTTGTAGTTTATGCGCAAGGAAATCGGAAGCCAATGAAGGTGATAGAGGATAGGGGTAATGTGATCGTTCTTTCTTGTGTGGGTGATCAGGCGAGCTGCAGAGTTTTGAACATATTGTAGTCGTTTGATATTTTTAGATGAAAGGTCATAAAGAAGTGAATTACAGTAATCTAATTGAGATGTGACGAAGGCATGTATAACAGCTTCAGCATACTGCTGACTGAGAGAGGAGCGAATACATATTACATAAGTGGAAAAAAAGCTGTCTTTACCACTTTACCAATGAGATCATTAAATGAAAGAGTGGAATCAATGAGAATACAATGATTGCGAACTGTCGTGGAGGGCATAATCAGATCACCATCCAAATCCATCAGTTGACCGGAAAATTTAGGTACAACAGTTTTGGAGCCAATCAGAATTACTTCAGTTTTACCAGAGTTAAATTTAAGGTAGTTTGCCTCCAGCCAAAGCTTGAGTTCCTTAATACAAGTTGTTAATGTAGGTGGAGGAAACACTGAGGTGGATTATTATAGCCCCTAGCGTTCGATTATTAAATGTCCAATTGGTAGCATATAGATAGTGAAGAGAAAAGGGCCCAAAACAGAACCTTGAGATACACCAGAACTGATGGATTTGGTGGATGCTTTGTGTTTCTAGTACAGGTGCATCTCAATAAATTAGAATGTCGTGAAAAAGTTCATTTATTTCAGTAATTCAACTAAAATTGTGAAACTCGTGTATTAAATAAATTCAATGCACACAGACTGAAGTAGTTTAAGTCTTTGGTTCTTTTAATTGTGATGATTTAGGCTCACATTCAACAAAAACCCACCAATTCACTATCTCAACAAATTAGAATACTTCATAAGACCAATAAAAAATTTTTTTTTAGTGAATTGTACATTTTTTGTACTGGAAAGTATGTTATTTTACTGTATATGTACTCAATACTTGGTAGGGGCTCCTTTTGCTTTAATTATTGCCTCAATTTGGCGTGGCATGGAGGTGATCTGTTTGTGGCACTGCTGAGGTGGTATGGAAGCCCAGGTTTCTTTGACAGAGGCCTTCAGCTCATCTGCATTTTTTGGTCTCTTGTTTCTCATTTTCCTCTTGACAATACGTTCAGGTCTGGTGAGTTTGCTGGCCAGTCAAGCACACCAAAACCATGGTCATTTAACCAACTTTTGGTGCTTTTGGCAGTGTGGGCAGGTGCCAAATCCTGCTGTAAAATGAAATCAGCATCTTTAAAAAGCTGGTCAGCAGAAGGAAGCATGAAGTGCTCCAAAATTTCTTGGTAAACGGGTGCAGTGATGTTGGTTTTAAAAAAACACAATGGACCAACACCAGCAGATGACATTGCACCCCAAATCATCACAGACTGTGGAAACTTAACACAGGACTTCATGCAACTTGGGCTATGAGCTTCTCCACCCTTCCTCCAGACTCTAGGACCTTGGTTTCCAAATGAAATACAAAACTTGCCCTCATCTGAAAAGAGGACTTTGGACCACTGGGCAACAGTCCAGTTCTTCTTCTCCTTAGCCCAGGTAAGACGCCTCTGACGTTGTCTGTGGTTCAGGAGTGGCTTAACAAGAGGAATACGACAACTGTAGCCAAATTCCTTGACATGTCTGTGTGTGGTGGCTCTTGATGCATTGACCCCAGCCTCAGTCCATTCCTTGTGAAGTTCACCCAAATTCTTGAATCGGTTTTGCTTGACAATCCTCATAAGGCTGCGGTTCTCTCGGTTGGTTGTGCATCTTTTTCTTCCACACTTTTTCCTTCCACTCAACTTTCTGTTAACATGCTTGGATACAGCACTCTGTGAACAGCCAGCTTCTTTGGCAATGAATGTTTGTGGCTTACCCTCCTTGTGAAGGGTGTCAATGATTGTCTTCTGGACAACAGTCAGATCAGCAGTCTTCCCCATGATTGTGTAGCCTAGTGAACCAAACCGAGAGACCATTTTGAAGGCTCAGGAAACCTTTGCAGGTGTTTTGAGTTGATTAGCATGTTCTAATTTGTTGAGATAGTGAATTGGTGGGTTTATGTTAAATGTGAGCCTAAATCATCACAGTTAAAAGAACCAAAGACTTAAACTACTTCAGTCTGTGTGCATTGAATTTATTTAATACACGAGTTTCACAATTTGAGTTGAATTACTGAAATAAATGAACTTTTCCACAACATTCTAATTTATTGAGATGCACCAGTATATGACCAATTGTTGCCTCCCTGTCAAATAGGAGGAAAACATTCAAAAGCTGTACCAGTAATTCCAATTGCTGAAAGCCGTGAGAGGAGTATCTCATGACAAACAGTATCAAAAGTTGAGCTGAGATCTAACAGAAGGAGAGTGCTAAGAGCACCAGAATCAGAGGCTAAGGGAAGATGATTAAGAACCTTAACCATGGCTGTTTCAGTACTGTGTAATGGACGAAAGCCAGACTGGAAGGGCTCATAGAGGTTGTGCGCTGTTAATTAGGCCTGTAACTGGGAGACAACAACTTTTTCTAATATCTTAGAAAGAAAATATAAGTTTGAAATAGGCCTATAGCTAAAGCTAAAGCCCTGAATAAAAAAAACTAAAACAAAAAATCAAAAGTCATTCTAATCTTACTGGTCAGTGATCGGCTAATGAGCTTCAATTGTCGGTCAGGAAAATAACTTAAATGATCAAAATGCTGTCATTCTAAAATTCTCCACGAGATTTATATGCTGCGTTCAGGCTTAAAAAAATTGCGTACACGAGCTGAGACCAGGGGTCCGTTCTTCGTAGCTCGCTTAATATATCTGAGATGATTTGAAAGATGCCAGATCTTCTAATCCTGATAATTGATCTTTGGCTAATTTGGTTCTTCAAACGAATTTGCGTATTAGATTAAAATATCTGGATTAAGTTGTCTAAGATTACGGCGCGTTCTCGTGTTTCCCAAAAAGGGCAGATGTATCGATACTCGAAATCACGATCAACAATGCAGCGATTGGCGGCGGCAAGACAGCAACGTAATGACATCATATCATTAAAAAAAGACACCTGACGGAAAAGTTGACAAATTTCTGGACTTTTATAAGGAAACAGCCAAGCGAATAAAACTACATAAATGTTATAATTTATTAGTAATTTTTTTACATGGTTCCCAATTATTTATATTCACGATTTCTAGCATTTGTGTAGGCTTTACATTTTTACTTAGTGTTGTAATTAGTTAATTTAATTTTATTTTAAACAGATTTGTTACGTGACAGCATTAATTAAAGTGTCTTAAAGATCATGTTATCTACATCTCCTGCGCTCCATCAAGCCCCTCCCATAATATCTGTCATTACTCAAATTAATGCACGGCTCAGATTAACTGTATGTGTGTAAGACTCCAATACAATTATAACGTAATTAGTTCATCACTAAGAAATCTTTCAATGAGTAAAACTGGCTGTGTCTATAGTGTTATAGACTACACAACATTGTTATCTTATTTTCAAATTCATTTTTAAATTATTTTTATTTTAAATTATTACTCTTATAATAAAGTAGCAGTGGCTGTGACAGATTTTAAGTATCAATTCTGCTTAAAAACATGCAATCTAATCCTGTTTACATGAAATAAGCTGCTCCCGAGCAGGTTTAAGTTTACGGACCTGTTGCTATGACAACAACTCCAGGATGAGCTTCGAAGAACCAAATGATCCAAGATCAAGCGAAATCATCAACAATCAAATCCAGCTAACTAAGTTAGCGACGTATGAAGAACGGACCCCAGATGTGAGATTTGATCATAGTCACCGCTCACGTCCATATTGATAAATTTCAAGTCTTGTTGAAATGACCGTATGCCCAATTTTCTGTCGTAAGTTCGTTTCGTAAATGAGGCCCAATGTGTTAGAGAGTATTCTAGGTTAGTTTGTGTAGATGCTTTATATTAATTCATATTAATTAAAACCTCTGCTTTCTTTCTTTCTTTCTTTCTTTCATAATTTAGTAATAGAAATCATAACAGTGAAAACCAATACCATGTTTCCTAATGATATCTCCCAAGGGTAGCTTGAGTGAAAAGCAATGGTCCTAGTTTTTGAAGTTTAATTCTGTTTGGAGCATCACAAAAATACAGAGTGGCTGGGCTAGAGAACAACAAACATTATTTGAAAGTACAGAATGAAATTAAACAATCTCCTGACTCTGATGCTTTTATGTAAACTATTGTTTCATCCAAAACAATATAAAATAATAGATGCAATACAAATGTTCCAATAACCCCAATAACTTTATTATTTTTCGTAAATATTAATGAACTACTATTAATCTCCAGTTGATTTGTTTAAATAAAGAGGTATAAATTTGGCTTTATGTATTAAACATTTGCAAGAATTAATATAACTTATATAACTTTGCATTCTCCAAAATACTTGCAAAAATAAATATTTAGTTTCTAACAAAGGCACATAAATGAATTTGTTAATCCACCCAGAAAACCTACTTGACAAAATTATTAACAATTGTAAATAAAAAGAAAGATGATCTGTCATCTCAGTATCATTACTGCAAAGACTCAATTAGATTGGTCAAAACTAAATCGTAGCCTTAGAAAGTCAGCATAAAGATAAGTGTAATTTCACGAGTTCGCCTGCCCATTCAGTCCTGATGGTTAATGATAAACGAACTTGGCTTGCTGTCCTCAATGAAGGCTCAAACCCGAGGCTTAGCTTGGCTCCGAGTTCAACCGAGTGTGTGTGTGTGTGTGTGTGCTTGTTCATTTCCAACTAATCCTTGTTAGTTTTCAGTGTGTATTTGTTATTCCATAGAGGGTATTTATGGGGAATAACGTTATTGTTTGTAAATATTTTTTCAATAATTGAAATCTGAGAGCTTAATAGGTAACTTGTTTGTATTATAGTCACATTTTAGCACAATTTATATACTGAATTTTAATCTGGGTTAATATAAAACAGATTTCATTCCCCGTTTTCACAGACAAGGCTTAAGTTTAGTCCTAGACTAAAATGTAAGTCTGAGCTGTTTCAACTGAAAGAAACTTGCATTGACTGATCTTAAAATATATCAGTGCCTTTGTTTTGTCTCAAGATGCACACCAGTAATGATTTTTTCTAAGCATGTTTATAAAAAAATTACTTAAATGTCCTTATTGAACTATGGCCTAATCCTGGCTTAGTCCAAGCCCCGTTAATGAAACCGGGCCATTAACATTTGTGTTCCTGTCAATCAATTGTTTAAAATCAATATTGTTGTAATCCTTTACAGTCATGGACTTTTAATGAAATCCACTTTACCAAATAAAGCTGAAATGTGATTTATTGTCTTTATATTATGGGGAGAAAAGATGGAATAAAATTAATACATAAGGATTTAGGATCAGTTAATAAATCAATGGTTAAATCTCTGCAACCACAAATTTGAATCTACAGTTTCTTTAGTAGTTTGAAAATTCAGAAGTTCTTTCCAGTCCTGTAATTTGAAGACCAGATACTGGAGGTTATATTTGATTAGAAATATCACAAATGCTCTGTAGTTTATCATGAATTTAAGTACTTCACAGTTGTTTATATTCATATAAGACTAGATATAAAGCTCTACTGTATTGATATCCCCTTTGACAGCTCTGCAATTAATCTCTTCAACGCATCCTTTATCTTATTGTTCATATTAGTTTTCCAATGTAAAATCCTTTCATTAGCGAACGAAACTTTTATTTTGGTGTGGCGATGTGACATCATAAGGCTACGCCGCGCTCCTGCATCTGTGATTCGGCTGAAGAAAGGTGTGTGCTTTTAATCATCTAAAGTGTTCAAATCAATACTAGTCATTTAAATAATTGTATAGAAAAATGTGAAATAAAATGATTATTGAATGTAACACTGTAATGCTTTACCTAGTGACATAATGAAGCTTATTCAGTGTAAATGCAATAATGACATTTACAAATCAACTGCAAACATTTTCATAAAAGTGGGATTTAATAAATATAACCTACAATTTAGTAAATACCAACATAAATCTGAATACAAATATGAACCTTCTATATAATTTGTGTCCCTTTATTAATTTGAGTGCTAGTTTTGATTGCTTTTGTTGTTGTTTTTTGTCAGGTATTTTAAGGCCATTATCACTCTGACTGACTCCCTTACCAGTGTGCTGACTACTGAACCAGGGAGCTGATTGAGACGCACGTTTGCTTTTTTTTCCTGTTAATTACTTTAATCTTAAACAGGACAAAGTGTTCAAACACACAGAAGAACTCCCGCTGAAGCAGCTGAGATCCACGTGACACACTATTATAAAGATTGTGTTTATTAAAGAGGAGAGTGAAGACATGAAGATTGAAGAAGCATTCAGAGTCACACATGAAGATACCGAGGAACAAATAAAGATGGCATTTATTAAAGAGGAGAGTGAAGACGTGAAGATTGAAGAAGCATTCAGAGTCAAACATGACGATACTGAGGAACAAACAGGTTAGTTTTCATTCTCAAAGCTGAACTCAATCATTTCATCCTTGTTAAAATGTTCAGCTCTACAGAAATTAATGATATTTTTAACAATATCATATGAATGTAGTAATTAAACATTTAATTTGTGTAATACTAAACCTCAAAAAATATTTCTATCACTTGTGCAACAGTATCAAAACATTTTATATAAAGTAAGCCATGAAATGTGAACAGTCAACTTTACATTTGTTGTCCGAGTGATTTTTTTTTTCCCCCTCATTCTCAAAATTGCTCGCTGTACTGGTATCTTGTAAACATGACTTTGTTTCCAGGCAGAAAAAAACATCAGTCTGCTAGTAATATAAAACATTTCTCCAGCTGACACACTTGCTATAGTTACTGCATGCTGTCTATAATTGTTCTTTATTTAAAGGGCTTCAGAGAGCAGATAACATGGCCAGTAAGTTTATAATAATGCATAAAAGATTAAAATCAAACTGTTTGTGAGACAAACAGCTCAAATCAAAGACACAAATTGTGCACAAACCATCTGTTATGACTTTGTTGTAAATATACTCCTCTACTTCATGTAGCAGCACACATGCGGTATCTTCACATTAAGAGACGCAACAAAAATATGAGGAACAAACTTTCAATGAACCTTTAGTAACGTGATTTTTTTTTCAGACAGACTGAGACTAGATCATATACAGTTAGGTCCATTTATATTTGGACACAGGCACAATTTTTATTATTTTAGCTGCTGACCAAAACATATTCAAGTTACAGTTATATAATGAATATGAGCTTAAGGTGCACACTCTGAGCTTTAATTTGAGAGTATTCTCATCAAAACTGAAGGAAAGGTTAAAGGGTTAGTTCACCCAAAAATGAAAATTAGCTTATGTTTTACTCGCCCTTAAAGCATCCTAGGTGTATATGACTTTCTTCTTTCAGACGAATCCAATCGGAGTTATATTAAAAATTGTCCTGGCCCCTCCAAGCCTTACAATGGGGATAAGCGGGTGCTTTTTGTCAACAGTCCAGAAATAAAATAAAGCGCGCGCATCTGTAATAAAACGTGCCTCACACGGTTCCGGGGGGTGAATAAAGGCCTCCTGTAGAGAATCCATGCCTTTTTGTAAGAAAATATCCATATTTCAAACGTAATAAACATCTCTCTCACTTCATCTAACTTTCAAAAGCAGAAGCCGTTCTGGCAGATGACGTAGGATGTCGGCGTTGCGTGATTAGTGACGAACGCGGAGAGAGAACAAAACAAAACGCCGGTCATGAATTAGAAGCACAAAACGAGGATTTGTAAAGAAAAAAAGAGGATTCCGATATAAGCCAAGAGGAGACTGGTTTTCCTTTGCTAAAGTAAGGAAACTTTGCTTCCTTTGCTCCTTTATTTTTTATAATTTTTTTTGGTTTATTTTATTGATTAGTTGATGTAGCCATAACATCAGTCTTTACACGCTAAATAGTTGTGCAGTTTTTTTCAGCTTGTGAGGAAATATAAAACTAAGTATCACCGGCATAAGAGTGAAAATGTCCCTCAGGGGAAACATATACAAGGAGAAAAGCAGAGGACCTAATACAGAGCCTTGTGGCACACTCCATATTTGATATAAATAAAGAGACATCTCATGAAACACAAGTGGTAGCTGTCAGATAGAAAGGACCTAAACTGTTCTAATGCTTGTGCACAAATGCTAATATAATCCTCAGGCTAACCAAGAGAATGCCTAAAAATGTCTGTTAAATGCTTAAATGTAAAATTTCATGAATTCAGCACACAAATCAGAGTTGTCAGCCATTCGGAGGTCAATATTACCTATAAATAATTGAAGATGATTGTTTTTGGTTGTTGGTCAATTTATGGTGAAAATTGGGAATGAAAGTTGAGCTGTACGATGGTCAAGGAGGCTGAATGAAATCCACACCCACAACCCCACAATGTGACAATGGCACTGTAATGCTTTAGCCCGTTATCTCTCTGCTTAGAACTGTATTGTTGGTTTTGATGCTTTAAATGTCAATGTTTTGATGTCTTTTGTCTTATGCCATTAAACTAGGGTTATCATGTATTTGTCTTTTCGACTTAGACCTGAAGACAGTGAAGGAGGAGAGTCGAGATCTGAATGAAAGGGAAGAGAACGATATTAAACATGATTTTAGAACTGGAGAAAAATATTTTAGTTGTTTACAGACTGAAAAGACTTCCTCTCAAAAAATAGCTCAGAAGACTGGAACTACAAGTCACTTCATCTGCCAACATTGTGGAAAGAGTTTTAGAAAAAACGGAAACTTTAAAGTCCACATGAGAATTCACACTGGAGAGAAGCCTTACACCTGCCAACAATGTGGAAAGAGCTTCTCACGAATTGATAGTCTTAAGAGTCACATGAGAATTCACACTGGAGAGAAGCCATTTGTATGTGGTCAATGTGGAAAACGTTTCCCACATAAAGCAACCTTTTATAGTCATATGAGAATTCACACCGGAGAGAAGCCTTACACCTGCAAACTGTGTGGAAAAACCTTGAATCAAAAAGGAAAACTCAAGATTCACATGAGAGTTCACACTGGAGAGAAACCTTTCACATGTGATCAGTGTGGAAAATGTTTCCCATATAAAGAAAGCCTTAATAAGCACATGAAGATCCACTTAAGAGAGAGCTGTTTTATATGCCATCAGTGTGGAACGAGTTTCACAGACAGGAATCACCTTAAGAGGCACATAATGACTCACATTGGACATGAGCCTTTTATGTGTTACGACTGTGGAAAGATTTTCATTAAAAAAGCAAACCTCAAGACTCACATGAGAGCTCACACTTGAGGGAAGATTTTTACCTGCCAACAGTGTAGAAAGAGTTTCAGACATAAAAAAAACTTTCTACCAGTGGTGTGAGGTGGTATTCTGAAGTCCTCAAAAGTTTTTTTATTTTTTTTTTATCAAATGTAAATGTATGTCCCAGTCACATTTTCTTGGTTAAATAAACATTACTTAGAAATTGATTTTCTCTTAGTCTATTTTATATTTTTACATTAACAATGACTATGTTTACATGGACATCAGTAATCTAATTATTTACCTTATTCTGAATAAGACAATATTATGATTAAGGTGTTTACATGAGTTGCTTTTAGAATAATCCTTTCATGTTCCCGTTTTACATGTTATAGTACATAGATCGATTAATGGCATGCATCATTACGTCACCACGTCCCCTCAAGAATTCATGATAAACATATAGTTCGTCTTCGTTATGATGCCATATACCGTTTTGGGTGTTTCATTTTTTATTTTATGAAAGCTTCAAGTGCAGTTAATTATTTGTACATGTGTACAGATGACGGCGGTGTTGAAGCTCTTTTATTTGCCGTCAAACGGTTGATCATCACTGCCGTGTGTGTGTCCTGTCGCAAAATGTGGCGAAAAGTCCTACACGACGGTAATAGTGTGATTAAGGTACATGTCTGTACTGCACCTCAATAATGCGACTAAAATAGGAATACTTCACATGTCTTAATTCAATTTGTGTTTACTTTGATTATGACGTTAGCCAGATTAAGGTAATCAAAAATCTGTTTACATGGTAGATTCTTAATCAGAGTATTGTCTTAGTCATATTAAAATCGGAGTATTGATGTCCATGTAAACGTAGTCAATGTAATCAATATTCTATTTATTAAAGCAAAGTATGAATCTCATCTAACCCTAAGAATTTCACATTTATTCCAAAGGCAGTAACAATTTAAACATAATTTCAGGGCTTAAAGTTCTCTGGCACCAGCGTTTGGCTGCAGAAAAAAAATAATCCTACATTTAAAAAAAAACTTGATATCACCTTCGAGTCCATGAGTTCGCCTACCAATGGTATGAGAGGAGCACAGCTTTCACTCTCAACCAAACTAACATTACTAGCCAATCAGAATTATTTGCTCTTATAAACACGAGACGCACATAATAGTATCCAATTGCAGAGTCGCAGCCTCGATGAATGGAGAAGCGCGATACGTTAAAAAAACTGCGAGGCTCAACGGTCAAAGATGTCCATCTAGTGCATATTTAGATAGAAAAACTCATTAAAAAGCAGCAGAGCTTTGTAAGCAGCTCAGAGTAATCATGTCATCTCCATAAGAACGATATGATTGGCAGAACAAATTTACCGGGATTTTTGAAAAGGTCACACATGATCTCTTAATGGTAACTTACCGGTAATTTTCCAGTAAAGACTGTATGTGTGAAAGGGGCTAAACGCCTTCTCTGTATATGCTGTGAATTTGAGTTAACGGTCATCTGGGAAAACTGTGCATTCTCACTAGATTTGTAATGTAAATCATTTATAAACCTTTGCCAACACAGGAGAAAACATCAACCTATTTCTAAATATGCCATTTATTGTACATCGTGATTTCAAAATAAAAGTTTCTGAGTTTGCATGTGGCCAATTATAAAAATGTAATGCATTTAAACATCGTTTAATCACGCTGTAAAGTGAAACGTCACCCTCTGCAGGTATTTGTTATAATACATAATGTACTTAAGTTGGTTATGTTCATATTATGTATAGGCATATTACATTATGTATTTTAACAGTGTTGTTCAATAAAACCAGTCAATGTTGATATTTTATTTGAGGCAATTATTATTGCCTCATCGTTAGTTTATATCTAAAGCCTGGTTTTCACTTAGGTCTGTTTGTTACTAAAAAATATCAGATTACTCAATTGTCAAAATAATCAGTAGATTACTTGATTACCAAAATAATGATTAGTTACAGCCCTAGATTAGTTAAAATATTTAAAAATACAACTGCACTGTTTTACTTTTTGTAATTAAAAGACAAATATTTTGTCATTGAAAATTTCTTAATAATAGTATTAAAATATTGTCTCGTTCTAGTGAACCAAGTATCTGAAAGTGTTTTGTTATTGTGTCGATAAGCGGTGATATAGCTCATAATTTTCCAAGTGTATAATATAGCTTTCATTCTTCAGGTCAACCATATATTCATGAAAAAAAAAATATCAGTTTGAATAAGGATGACAATAACTTTTCCATAGTATCCTTTCAAATGTTAAAATTGCCAGAGTCGTTGCATGCTTTGCATGTGCTGCCCCCGGAAAAAAGTTCAGGCTCAGGATTTTTTTTGCTTTAACCGCTGTAATTTATTTGTGAACTTATGTTCAGCTATTCTTTTTAATAATTAACTTTTTTTTTTTTCTGCTCATCAGTCATCAGAGAGAGGTTATTGTTCTTAGTGCTAGAGGTATAGAGTTCCATAGTTTAGGTGCAATGACGGAAAATGATCTTCCACCCATTGAGGATAAACGAAATCTAGGTACAGTAAGAAGTTCACAACCTAACGATCGAAGTGATCGAGGCGGAACGTAAGGAGACAGTAGATCAGAGAGATGAGGGGGAGCAAGGCCATTGAGTGATTTAAAAGTAAGCAGAAGAATTTTGTAAGTAATGCGGGATGATACAGGGAGCCAATGGAGTTTAATTAAGATGGGGGTAATATGAGCAGATCGCTTAGTATGGGTTAATATTCTTGCAGCAGGGTTTTGAATATATAAATGAGAGATAGAGTGCAATGGTAATCCGGCAAAAAGAGCATTGCAGTAGTCGAGGCGTGATGTAATAAAAGCATGCACTAATGATTCAGCATCTTTTGGAGAAACATATGATCGAAGTTGTGCTAAACGACGAAGCTGGAAAAATGCAGCTTTGGATAGTTTACTAGTGTTCCTGTGGTTCAGTGGTAGAGCATTGCGTTAGCAGCGCAAAAGGTTGTGGGTTTGATTCCCAGGGAACACACATAGTGAAAAAACATGTATAGCCTGAATGCAATGTAAGTCGCTTTGGATAAAAGCGTCTGCTAAATGCATAAATGTAAATGTAAATGTTTACTAATGTAAGCAGCCAAGATGAATACATTGTCATAAGGATTTTGTATCAGTTAATAAATTAACAGATGGTTAAATCTCTCTGCAACCACAAATTTAATTTTGATCTACAAATTTATTATGAGTTTGAAATATTCAGAAGTTCTTTCCAGTCCTGTAATTTGAAGACCAGATACTGGAGGTTATATTTGATTAGAAATATCACAAATGCTCTGTAGCTTATCATGAATTTAAAATACTTCACAGTTGTTTATATTCATAAGACTAGATATAAAGCTAATCTGTATTGATAGCGCTTTTGATAGCTCTGCAATTAATCTCTTCAATTCACCTTATATCTTATTATTTAATATTAGTTTTCTAGTGTAAAATCCTTTCATTAGCGAACGAGACTTTTATTTTGGTGTGGCGATGTGACATCATAAGGCTACGCCGCGCTCCTGCGTCTGTGACTCGGCTGAAGAAAGGTGTGTGCTTTTAATCATTTAAAGTGTTCAAATCAATACTAGTCATTTAGAGAATGGTATATAAATCTGTGAAATGAAATTATTACAGAGTGTAACACTGTAATGCTTTACCTAGTGGCATGAAGCTTATTCTCTGTGAGTAAACTGCAAACGTTTCTATGAAAGTGGAATTTATTAAATATATCCTACAAATGAGTAAATACCAAATAGAAATCTTAATGAACCTTCTATATACTGTGTCCCTTTATTAATTTGAGTGCTCTTTTTTTTGTCCTACAAGGTCATTTAAGGCCATTAACTCTTAATTTGACTGACTGCCTTACACTGCACTGACTACTGGACTAGGGAGCTGAGCGAGACGCACCCAGAGATTTAGTTTGCATTTTTCTCTCTGTTAATTATTCTCATCTTAAATAGGTCAAAGTGTCCAAACACACAGAAAATCTCCCGCTGAAGCAGCTGAGATCCACGTGACACACTATTATAAAGATGGTGTTTATTAAAGAGGAGAGTGAAGACATGAAGATTGAAGAAGCATTCAGAGTCAAACATGAAGAGGAACAAACAGGTTGGTTTTCATTCTCAAAGCTGAACTCACTCATCTGATCCTTATTAAAATGTGCAGCTCTACAGAAATGAATGATATTTCTAAAGCTGTGGTTCTCAACTGGTTTGCCCACGGGACCCATATTTCCACATGGTCATTAAGCTGTGACCCATATATTCACAAAAATGAATGACCCGCACACAAGTACTGTCCCACTTTAAAATTAAAACAAATACAGAATATGACAAATACTGATGAATAAACTGTATATGTTAAGGCTATTAAAGCAGTCCCAAACTAGTTTTTTTAATGCAATGAAGTTGGTATGAGCTACCAGAGTCGTTTAAAAATGTACAAAATAACACAAAATAGAGTTCACTTTTGGGCTAATGGAAACCACAGATACCAAGGTAAATACACAATGCTAACAAGAACTGTTAATGAAACATATTGACACTGATCCTGATGAACAGGGCTGTACTGGAACAAAATAATCAGCCCTGGCTTTTTTGGTCCAAGCAGCCCACTACTACAATCACAATTGGTCCAGTGTATAGTGGAGATCAAAATTAGAGAACAATCTTTAATATCCAGGGTGTCCGCGGTCGTTCAGCACTTATTATTATTTAATTTTATTTATAGGTGCCTTACATGACACTCAAGGACACCTTACAACAAAATAAGAGTAAACAACAATAATCACTATTACAGCCTAACAGACCCAATACAAACAATCACATAAAAGCCTGCCTAAAAAGATGGGTCTTGAGGCAAGGTTTAAAAACAATAAGACTTTCACTAATTCGCACATCCTGTGGTAACGAATTCCATAAATAAGGAGCTGCATGACTAAAGGCTCGAGAGCCCATAGAAGTTGTGCAAATTCGTGGAAGAACAAGAGTGAGTACAGAAGATGATCTTCGAGTACGAGTAGGAGTGTAGATATGAAGAAGGTCAGATAAGTATGAAGGAGCAAGATTATTGTGTGCCTTATACAGAAGTATTTTAAATTCAATGAGGTATTTAACCGCGAGCCAATGCAAGTGTTGAAATATGGGAATAATGTGTTCAGTTATGGGAGTTCTGCAAATAATTAGTGCAGCTGAATTCTGTACTAACTAAAGTTTATAAAGAAGTTTGAAGGCAGACCATACAAAAAGAGCATTACAATAATCAATTTGGGAAGTGACTAAAGCATCGCTGTGCACTTTACTGAGAGAGCGGGACGAAGTTGATATTACGTATAGAAATATGCATAACGAATGACACTGTTTATATGTGCTTCGAATGACACTATCGAAGATGACACCCACACTTTTAACATAGACACAGGCAATGGAAAATTATCAATATTTACTGAGGAGCATTTAAACTTAGATTGGTTTGTGAGCCAACTAGTAGAATTTCAGTCTCACTACTATTTAGTTTAAGAAGATTTGATGTGCACCAGTCTTTAATCTCAGGACAGGTAGAGTTGGGTGTCATTAGCATAGCAGTGAAACTGAATACCAAACTTCTTTAAAATATTACCAAGAGGTAGAAGATAAATAAAAGAGGACCCAAAACTGAGCCCTGAGGAACCCCAGTAGTAACCTATGAAGGCTTTGATGTAAACTGCTTCAACTGTACAAATTGAGTGCGGCCCATTAGATAAGATCTCAACACTATGATGTGAACAGAAGCCCGATTGAAATTCCTCATATAAGCTATTATCAGAAAGATTATCCTGACCCTGAGCAGCAACAACCCTTTCCAATATTTTAGAAAGAAACAGTAGATTTGAAATGGGGCTAAATTATCAAGGTTACTTGAATCAGCCCCTGGTTTCTTAGGTAAAGGAGTTATCACAGTAGTTCTGAGTACAGATGGAACAATACCAGAAACGAGCAAAGAGTATATGATATTAGTAAATAAAGAAGGTAAACAGGCTTTAACCATATGTGTTGGAATAGGATCTAAGCGACAAGTAGTAGATTTAGATTTGTGAATACAACGGACTACTTCCTCTGTGCTCGGAAGTTTAAAAGTGGAAAGAGTTGAAATTAGAGGTTGGTCAGAACAGGTATTAAAAGCACAGCAACCTGAATTTGATGCAAAAATTTGCTGATGAATATCTTCAGTTTTTCTTCAAAATATCTTCAAAAAGACAAAAGCTTCACAAAGATTAACGGAATACAAATGAGAAAGAAAAGAGACTGGTGGCTTTAACATATTCTTTACCACAAAAAAAGGGTTCTTGTGTTCCCTTCACCAGAACTAATTAAACTAGCATAATAATCAGTTTTAGCGGTAGAAAAAGCTACCTTATAACTACGCATATGCTCAGAGAACAGTTCTTGATGTATCACAAGTCCAGTCCTGACATACAAACAGTCCAAACGACGGCCCTTGACTTTAAGCTGCCGTAGCTCAGGAGTGAACTATGGTGCAGAATTAACAAAGGAAAGAGTCCTGGTTTTCAGTGGCGCATGAATATCTAGAATTGTTTGGAGTCCAGAGTTGTAATGAAAAACCAGTTAATCTGGAGTTGAAAGATAACCTTTGCTGGAAAGGGTGGCAAGTCCTTCAGCAAAAACTGAAACATCAATGTTCTTTATGTTCCAAAATGTAATGGTGGGGAAGTCGTGGCCTAATGGTTAGAGAGTCAGACTTGTAATCCAAAGGGTTATGCGGGTTCGAATCTCAGGTCCGGCAGGGATTGAAGGTGGGGATTGTGAATGAACAGCACTCTCTCCACCTTCAATACCATGACTGAGGTGCCCTTGAGCAAGGCACCAAACCCCCAATTGCTCCCCGGGCGCTGGAGCAATGGCTGCCCACTGCTCCGGCTGCGTGTTCACAGTGTGTGTGTTCACTACTCACTGCTGTGTGTGTGCACTTGGATGGGTTAAATGCAGAGGACCAATTTCGAGGATGGGTCACCATACTTGACAATACATCACATATTTTATATTTTTATTTTTTTTATAATGGTACGACATAGATTGAACTTGAATACAGGTAACTGAGCATTAAAAGATACCAGCTTTCCTGTAGCTCAAATGGTAGAGCATGGCGCTAGCAACGTCAAGATCATGGGTTCGATTCCCAGGGAAACCAAGAGCTGATAAAATGTAAAACTGTAACTTGAATGCAATGTAAGGCACTTTGGATAAAAGCGTCTGCTAAATGCATAAATGTAAATGTAAAATGTAGAATATGATCTGATAAAGGCACATCAGAAATACTGCAATTATAAGGAATTACACCTGAACAACACACCAGATCCAGCGTATGACCTTTTGATTGAGTAGGAGAATTTATAAATTGTTTTAAATCAAAACTGTCCAGACACGATAAAAAATTCCTTGTACATACACTACCAGCGTTGTCAATATGAATATTAAAATCCCCAAGCAAAATCACATTAGGAGACAGTGAACAAAGATACGTTAAAAGAGCAGAAAGTTCAGGTAAAGCAACAGAACTGGCCTTAGGAGGACGGTATACATTAGCAAGAATCGTAGGAGTTGACCCATTAATTTGCAGAACAATTGACTCAAATTAAGTATATTCTGGCACAGATATATCTGAAACTTTCCACTTCTCATGATATAATATTGCTAGACCCACTCCGTGACCAGATACACAGGGCTTACAGGTGTAAACATACAGTACCTTGGGGGAGCAGAATGATTAAGTTGGGAAAAGTCATTACTTTTGTTGCCACGTCTCAGTCAGACAGAGAAAATCAAACCTACGATCTGAGAGCAAGTCATAAACAATAGGGCCTTTGTTGGACAGTGATCGAATGTTCCACAGTCCAAAAGTAAGATCATTCTTATCAGTATTTGTGTCGACCGATCTTGCTAACTTTATTAGCACGCTGTGGTCCACAGCCATGGATATTTCTTTGCAGGACAATGACTGGAAGACCACAGGGTTGATATTGTACTTGAAGAGCCTGTTTTGTTATTTTGTTGGGACCCTCCGATGTATATATCTGCGTCGTGTTGGTACAAGAGTACCAACATACAATGACAAACTAGCTAACAAAACGTTTATGAGTACCAACATGTTCACCTTCTCTGGTTTAAGAAGCGGTCTTTTACTTTACTTTAGCATGAAAACCATCCATCCTTCACGCTCCTGCTGACGTGGCGAGTATAAACTAGGCTCTACACTCAAGCGCTGCGCAGTTCAAATGATTAGCGCGGTTTCTTTATGCTTTCAGTTTTGTTTGCCGGTTGATGTTTCACATATGCAACAGAAATGGCAGCGCTTATGAGTTGAACAATGTGGTGGTTGCGCCAGTGTGACCGCACACAAAATTTTGTCACACAGGCAGAAAAAATTTGGTCGCAGTCTGGAGCCCTGGATATGCATCAGACATTCAGCCAACTGTCCGCCAACATGAGTTTATAGCAGTGAATTGGAAAATGAGCCGATTTTGAAGTATTGTTTGTATCGTTAATTTTGTGGTGAAAATAGTATAAGTAGCTGATTTGGTTGGTTTGTATTTTTGCATTATTTCTCTCAATTTTTATGTTCCTACTGCAATAGTGACTATCAATAACTTGTCCATCAATAACTTGTCCGTCAATACATTTATTTTTGTTGTTGTTGATCTATCAGCTCTGTGTCTGCTTTGATTATTTCTTCACTGGGGAAGTCTAAGC